>LPNX011191484.1:60071-132574 GCA_001517045.1 Pseudotsuga menziesii | reverse complement strand
CATTTTATTGCATAATTTTTTTCTTGTTTTTATACTCTTTGTTTAATAAATGGTGTGGGTTGTATATTGATACAATATGTTCTACCTCTCTCTCTCCTGGACAACCTCGACAACAATGCCAAACAAGTTATATATAATCTTGGTAAATACATGAGGTAACTAGTGATTAGTTGCTTTTGATTAGTGTTTATTTAATTCTCTGTATAATTTATATTTGTTTTTTTATGCACTATTTCATGATATGTAATTAATTTTTTTGTTTGTTGAATATCGTTATTGGTTTGCATCACTTGTAGATGGTTGACATCTAAATAAATATATAAAGAAGATATAAAGTATTGGAGGAGAGAAATTCCTCGTCTCATGTGTGAAATGTAGAAGAATCTACCTTCCACATTTTTCAATGCACAGGAACACTATCTCATACACCAAGTTGAGAAGATTGAGATGTGTGGATCTGCACACTCAAGGTCCATGTGGATGGTTGAGAGGCACTTGAAATTTATGAAGGGTTTGGTGAGACAATGAGCACATCTTGAGGGTTCTATGCTGGAAGGAGATACGGTATACCAAAACATGTTGTATGTCAGTGAATATCTTCCTTTTTTAGTCTCAAAGCTCAATTTATGTTGCATTTGTGATTCGGACTCCAATCACAAATTTGAAGGGGAGCAACTGAAGGGGAAAGGTAAATCAAGGAAGGTGAAAGGTAATTATTAGATACTGGAGGTTTATAAGATCGTTCATATTCTAATTGCATTTTCTAGTTATTGCATCAATTAAAGCATATAATACTTTGTTCAGGAAATTTACACATGTCTTTCATTTTAATGATTATTGTCATCAAGCAGTTGGTTGAGAATGGGATGCAATTCATTTATACATTGCAAACAATCTTGACCAGATGAAGGTATGAATTGAACGATGTGAACAATAGAGTCATGGAATATCATGGGAAGGTGTGGCTTCATTGGTAAAAGCAACACATCGCAATGGAGATAGAAATCTTACAGAAAGGGAAATCAATTTAGCATATGGTTTAAAAGATAAAATGGCAAGCATATTAATCAATAACTCTAAATATTTTATGTTGCAAATTACATTTTGATGTACATGTTGTTATTTTCCATGTATCATTGCATAACTATTGAATCGTTGTGTAATATTTTCATGTATTGCTTGTTGCAGGTAAAACACCATAAGGCTATGGTCTGCAATGGTTGTAGATATCAAATCAAAAAATTGGGTGAAACAAATAAAACATCAGATTGTGGGATATCTGCAGTCTTTGAGGTGACCAATGTTTCATCTAGAAGTGACAGACATCAGAACTCTCAGAAAACCAATACTATGGGTATTTGGAAGATATTCTATAGTGTGACTTTAAATCATTCAAGGTGGTTCTATTCATTGTCAAATGGTATAGGTTATGATTGAATCAACATGATCCCGATAGAACTATTGTTGAATGCGATAATGGATTTACCATGGTAAATACAAGGTTGTTTGAGCCAGGAACAGATCCCTATGTTCTTCCAAGCCAATGTGAACAGGTATTTTACTAAGAGGTTCCAGGTAAAGTGGGCTGGTAATTTGCTATGAGACACGATCCAAGGAGAAGGCCGGTAAAGTATAACCTATACAATGGTAATGAAGAGGGTTCTCTAGAAGAAGACGACGATGATGAAGAGCACGATCAACATGAGTTATATGACGATGATGATCCAACAGAAGATGTCAAAGAATTAGTAGAATCAAATGATGCAGCAGACAATGCCCATGAAGATTATACTGATGATGACACAATGAGCGTAATGAACTTAGATGACAATGATGATATGGAAAATCCTTACAATGTTGACTCTGGATATGATGATACAGATGATGACTTGGATGAAGAAGACGATGACGTGGATGAAGAAGACGATGAAATATATTGAAATGTAAATATTTAATTAGATCTATTCTTTTATCTTATTTAAAAAAAAAAGAGTTACTAACATCGTCATAATCACCATCATCTTCATCATCAGCATGTTGATCATCATCGTCACTATCACTATCATCATCATCATCATCACTATCATATTCTTTGAATGTTTTTTTCAGCTCTTGAATGATTGAATGGTTTAATGAATGATTTAATGAAAGCTTCTTTCATTTATTGAGTGAAATAATTCTCATTAAATTGTTATTTGCAAGTGCATGCATTGGGTTTGGGAATTGAGAGTGATGTGAGGTGGGGGGGGGGGCGAAGGGGCCATAAGAGCTTCCACATTCATGTGGTTGGTCCTATTTAGTAGAGAATAGTAAAATATTCTTGAAACAGAGAGGAGCTCAATGAATGGTAAGGAAGAATACATTAAAAACAATTATTTCTATAATTTTAGTGTTTAATTTTCACTATTGCTATTTGACTCCTCCAATGGAACTTGTTACAGATAGCGTTGAGATACATGTTCATATTTAAGAGGTAAGAAATGGCATTTTGATGTGATCGATGGCCTTATATACATAGTGTTTTTTGTTATCCATGTTTTATCAGGTGATCTACATATGTTTCGTTGATTCATTTAATGGTACAAATACATTGAGGGGAAATATTTGAGGGAAAAGTACTTTGTTATGACCCAAGAGGGGCACACATAGAGTTAATATATATTATATCACCCCAACAGGCACATTTATGCAATAAAATGTATATGTAACATTGTTGGACCTAATAAAGGACCTACATGTGTAATGAATGAACACATATTCATAGAAGTCATATAATTACTCTCGAGGGAAATAATGAATACATTCTTATACATCATAGAATTACTCTTAAGGGAAATATGTGATTTGGATATAGGAATGTATTGGAGTATATGAATGTTTTATTCTTCAAGTAGTTATTGTATAACTTATTTGAATTATCTATCTTGAAGTTGTACCCTAAGTTTACATTTGTTGCACATGGTGTATACTCTTTGGTATGTTATGTTGTTTTAACTATTTGGGACATAATAAAAACCAATCAAATTATTCTCATTGAACAAATGTAGGACAAAGTGTTCATATTTGTTGAATGTAGTTTTGATGAGTAAAACTAGTGGAATTATTCAATGTTGAAAAATGTGGTAGATTGTCCATATTTGTTTGATGTACTCTTGATAAAATCCATTTTATAGAAGCTCAACTATACAATAGAATTTGGCAATAATTTTAATTATTTATTTTATGATTTAAATCAAGGTTATTTTCATTAACATATTTTTATTTTTTATTAAAATGTAGAAATATTAAATCAAGGTTATTTCCATTAACATATTTCTATTTTTTATATAAAATGTAGAAATATAAATTAAACAAATATTGCTTATACTTTTAAATTCAATATATGGTTATTTGTTTTTTCTTGGGAAAAAAGCATAATTTCATTACATCTTTTGAGAACAAAATTACATTTTGTAGATACATTGCTTGTGTATTCGGAAAGTACCATAAAGGTCCATACAAAGAGTACAAAATAAGGGACAAATACAGTCCCTGCTACCCACATATATAAAAAAAACTAATATATCAAGTTCTATACACATACTGAAATATGTTGGAGTAGGGTCCCGCAGCTACAGAAGAAGCTGCTAGTTTAGCGAAAAGACAAGTTTTGGCGGAAAGAAGATAAGACAGGGCTACGACGCCGTAGCACGTTTCCAGCTGTAGAGCAGAGTCGGAAACCATGACTTTTGAGATAGAAAAGTCAAGAAAGGGAACGGTACCCGAGCGACCGAAAAGAGAGAGATCACCCACTGCATTGAAGGCAGCGGTGGAAGACAGGAGGGCTCAGCGACCCTCATAAAGAAGAAGGAGTAACGAGGCTCAAGCATTGAAGGCAAAGGATAGAAGAGTGAAGCGGTGCATAGTACCCATGATCAGTGCCGGGAAGCATGGAAGACTGCAGAGAGCTGTGGTGTGACGGGAAGCAGCTACCTCAAGGACAGAGAGGATCGACTATCACTAATTAGGGTTTTGGGTTACTGTTGGGACAGGCCCACAGTGTTGTAAAAGCAAGACCTTCGGGCTGCTTATATATATGTAATTTTGTATTGAAAAAGGTTGGTTGGTTGGGTTGGGTTAGTTGGTTAGATAGTTAGACAGTCGTGATTGAGATAAGACTATTGTAAAGCCGAGCTCTGGTTCTGGTTCTAGGGGTAGAAATCTTACTGTAACTAGTAGCCGGCTTATAGAGCATGTATGTAACGATCCGCAGGGATCGACCAAGAGGGAAGAGCATATTGTAAGAGTGACAATATAGAGGTAGAGAAGAAAGATCTAAGAGAAGAGATCTTGAGCTGCATATGAGGTGCAGCAGAACTGTGTTCTGCCTTCCCTGAGCTATAATAGAGAAGCACAGTTCTGTGGACGTAACTCCCATCATGGGGGCGAACCACGTTAAAACCCAGTGTTCTGTGATTGATTTGCGTATTGTGTTTATTTGCTGCATCTATCAGTTATGCTTTGTATTCTGTTTACAGTTAATGATGAATGAGTTATGCAGTTCCAGCACCGTAAGAAAATAAACATAAGTTGAAATCCTTGGCACGTTGTATGCAGACCTATTTAAGCTTGCCATAGATAGTTAATTAATCATAGTAAACGATATTGGTTGTTGAGCCTTGCATGTCGACACGAGCACTGCTAAGTGTTTGAGCCACGGGAGGAGGATATCGTAGGAAGGCGATACCGCACTGGCAGAGGAGCTGCAGTGCGCGATACCCTAGGTTGAGGACTTAGCGTAGGGAAAAAGCTGCGTGTCGCATGGTGTGCGGCGATGTGGTAAGGTTGGAGATAGTGCGGGTAGGAGGAAGTGGTGCGACAGGGAAAGAGTCCGCGCAACGTGCGTAAGGGTAGGACGTCGCGGCTAGAAGAACCGCGAGTGGAGGAAAGGCCACGCATCGCGAGCAGAAGATCGCGCGGCGCGCAAAGAGAGATACCTCGCAGCTAGGAGAGCTGCGAGTCACAAGTAGGATTGCCACGGAACCTGGTCCAAGAAACTTGAGTCCATGGCCAACCCATTAGAGTCACTTCGGGTGAGACTTCAGGCCGCTTTGCGGTCTGTCACCGAAAGGGCCAGTGAGCTAGGGGTGTTGTTGGTTGATTATAGTAAACCCGGGTCTGCCCACGCAATCAACAAATGGTTCCGTTGCCGGTTTGAACGACTGGACACTAATGTTCTGTTGGCATCCTACCAGAGAAGAGTTTCACCAGTGGCTGGATTCAAACTTAAGGGAGTTTGCCAAGAAATAAAATCGGAGTCCTAAACTGAACACAGAGAACTGGTTACAAAAACATATTTCTTCAGATATACACGCGATATTCTTTGCAACCTACGGAGACGAGCTTTACGACTGGCTATCAAAGTTGACAGATAGGAACATATTCAAGAAGAAAAGAAACATTGTCTAGACACCGAAGCTGATTCAGACCATGTAGAACCTCGACAATCCCATTACGAGAGCAGTGGACTTCTGGCTTACAAGTGTGCTAGAAGGCTTTGTTACAGAATTTGCAGTTGACCAGAGAAAGAGCTTCAGCGCAGCTGAACGATACTTCTTTAAAGGATATCGTGGTAAGTACCTAAGATCTCTAAACTTGTCCCTTAAGATGCTGCTATATGAAAAAGGAACAATGGATCTAGTTTCAGATGCGTAAGTAAAGATAGTAATGTCTCAAGAGTTTGAAAGTGATTTTGATGACATCGGACGAACACGTAGTGGAAAGAAGTATAAACTAGATTTTAGCTCTCCTGTATTTGAAGATAGTATTAGACAACAGAGCCCTAGAACCACAGAAGAACCAGAGGGGGGTATTCCTTACCACCCCTATACCCGACAGAAACAGACAGGGACTCAGAATAATCCCGTGGGTACTCCATCTAGTAGTTCACAGACAGTACGTACTACTGCTACATTACCTTCAACCACACCGCTGAGTGGTAGTAGTCCAGGCAGTCAGAAACCACCACAGAGAAATAGAATGGGAGACAACATGAAGCTACCTATCTTTAAAGGTACAGGAGCAGAAGACCCGGAACAACATTGGTTCCTATGTGAAGCCATGTGGACCATTAAAACAATCAATGATGATAACCTTAAACTTGTATAGTTGGTCACCACACTCAGAGACAGAGCCTTGACATGGTACATAAAGTATACTACATTACCCAAGACACTTGCCCAGGTCAAGAACGCCATGATCAAAGAGTTTAAGAAACCTAAGTCTGAATCTCAGTGTATAACAGAGCTTAAGGATATTAAGCAGCTTCCATCCGAATCAGTATGGGACTTTGACCAGAAATTCAAAGCCCTGATAGACCAAGTAAGCTTTGACTTTGCACCAGAGCAGCATAAGGAATGGTTTATTGTAGCGCTGCTCCCTCACAATAGACTGCCACTAATGCAGCAGAAACTCCAGACGCAGGATGACACGTTGGAGATGGCGATGAATTTGGAAGCTTCACCTTTAGCTGAAACCAGTGCAAGCATGACAACTCTACAAAACCAGTTGGCCAACCTCATGTTACAGATACATGAACTTAAGAAAGGAAAAGAGGTTATGCAAGACATATGGTGCTTACGATGTAAAGCACAGGGTCATACCAAAGACAACTGTCCAGTCTTTACAGAATATTTAGCGTCAAGGGCTACTAACCCCTTACCACGAACGCAAGGGCCATGGTGTGAAATATGCAAAACACAAGGACATCCACCTCAGCAATGCCCTTTGCTTCAGAAGTATGTATAGACACCTAAGAACCTATACTATGTCTTCTGCAAGTCTGTCGGACATGATGAACAGGAGTGCTGAGCCTATGATCTAATGTTAGATAGAAAACATGACGTGTATAGAGTCCAATCAGAAACATAGGGTCCAGCAACAGGACCACCGCTTGATCAAGCTTACGAAGGCCATGGAGGAGGATTCAGAGGACGAGGCCGTGGAGGAGGCTTTGCAAGAGGAGAAGGCTTTGGCCGAGGAGGGGGGTTTGGCCAAGGTCGCGGACCAATCACTTGTTATAACTACGGAGTTGTAGGACACTATGCTAGGGACTGTCAGAGCCCCACCACCACTTGTAACTACTGTAAATCTTATGATCATACCATAGAGGAGTGTCCTACCCTGATAGCTAAGATCAAAGACCCTAAGCCAGTAGTACACCAGAACATCCAGCTTATTGCTGCTGAACCGGAGGAACCAGGATCAAAAGTTAACATTGTGACTCAAAGCGATGCTTCCACCAGTGGAACATCGCAGGATATTGAAAAGAACGCAAGTCAGGCATGGGTACGCAGAGCTTTGAGTAAAGCAACATCATTCGACCTGCAGAAAAATAAAGAGACATTTCACGAAGCCAAGGCTTCCTTTGATGAACCTACCCAATCAGGATCCCAGGTACCGCCGTCTAGGGGCGTACCGCAGCAAGCACCTTGTGACGATAGCAGCGAACAGATACAGCAGGCTACCACATCGGGAAGATGAGACGAGGATGAATCGACAGAAAGTGTACAAGCCTTCATACGCAGTTGCTTGAAACTCTTGAGAAATGAAAAAGCTATCAGAGAGCTACAGCGCATCATAGATCAGTGTCAGCAACCCTCTCTCTCGGACAGTGCACACCGCGCTGTTCATAATATCACAGGACATACAAGGACCGGAAGAGAGATGAAGCTCACAGCACAGATTGGAGAATTTGAAATGGATGAGGTCGTCTTAGATCTAGGATCAGAGGTGAATGTTCTCACTAAGCAGACATGGCAACAGATGGGTAGCCCTCAATTAGTCAGATCACCTATCCACCTGATATTAGCTAACCAACAACGAGTATCACCATTAGGTCAATTACCATAGGTGCCAGTTGATATTGACGGAGTACGCAGTTTTGCGAACTTCGAGGTGATAGATATCATTGGTGACATCCGACCGTATCCAACATTATTAAGTATCGATTGGGCGATTGGCAGCAAGGCTGTCATCGACCTAAAGAGAAGACGAATGACCTTTGAGGATACACAGATCCGGGTCATCGCGCCATTAGATCCTTTCCAGGGTCCTAGATATATCGAGCCTATCCGAGATGAGGAGGAGGCACGTAACATGGATAGTCTCTACCAGATGACTGCGAACCAGAACGACTATATCAATCCAACTGTGGAAGGGAACATTAGTTGGCAATGCGACAGCTCATGCGCGTCAGTTTCCGATGTTGGTCTAGAAAATTGGCAGAATAGACTTTACGAAGTCTCAGCGCATAGATGTGCGTTTATGAGTAAGTCACTGCGATGGATCGGCGCAGAGATCACCGACCTTCCATCATTTCATGGACTGACAGATATCTAGCACTTCCTTGAGCAGTTCGAGCAACAGATCCCTTACGAGTAGCGGATCCCAGTTATAGACCTTGCAGTACGAGCCACACCTACAAGATGGTGGTATGCGCATAAAGAGAATATCACATCATGGGATGATATTAAAAGACTAATGACGATAAGATTTTCTATTGACAGAGAGTATGTCCAGCAGAAGTACATAGGAGAAACTGATCCCAGGACACACATTCAGGCATGCGAACAGAACTGGTCGGACGTTCCCAAGGATGAATGGGTTCACCGATTCATTCACACATTGGATACAGTTCCAAGGAACTGGTACACAGAGACCGAATTGTGAAAGGGGACGACCACATGGTCACTCATGACAGACAGTTTCCTACTCACCTTCGCGTTTGAATCAGAACATCCAAGTGTTGCTCAGGCCTTAGAAATAATCAAGACCAAGATATTTGAAGACTGTACCATATCAGTACCAGTCCAACCTGAGTGGGCTATCCAGCTAGAAGAGGTGTTGGAATGCTATAATTTTGCATCAGAATCAGAGGAGGCAGATGAGGACCCTCGCAACACCAACATTTCGGAGTCAGAAGGGACTCGTGATGTTGGGGGACCACAGCTAGAGATTCCAGTAATCACTGAGCCCATTAAGATTAAAAAGGTCAATATTGGCACAGACGCAGAACCTAAATTTGCTTCTATTGGAGACTATTGGAACGATGAAACAGTTGGACATATCGCGGATTTGTTACATGACTATTAGGACCTATTTCCCACCAAGTTCATAGAGATGAAGGGAATAGTCGGAGACCTGGGAGTGATGAGGATACCATTGAAGAAGGATGCTAGACTAGTAAAGCAACGCCCATATAGATTAAATCCACGTTACAAAGAAAAAGTTAAGGACGAGATCGATAAGATGCTAGCAGCAGGCATCATTGAGCCGGTAGAAGAAAGTGAATGGGTTAGCCCCATGGTCATGCAGGAGAAGAAAACAAAAGGGGACATTAGGATCTGTGTCGATCTGTGGAAGCTCAACGATGCATCGCTTCATGACCCATTTTCGACACCGTTCACTGATGAGGTATTAGACAACGTGGGAGGACAGGAGGTCTACTCCTTCACTGATGGCTTCTCAGGCTACCATCAGATCAGAATACATCCGGAAGATCGATCTAAGACCACCTTTGCAACAGAATGGGGCTCGTTCCAGTATACGGTAATGCCCTTTGGTCTTAAGAATGCACCAGCTATATTTTCTAGAGTAGTAGTTGCTGTATTTAAAGAATACATCCATAAATTCTTAGAAGTATATTTTGATGACTGGACTGTATTTGGACTAATCGATAAACACATAGGAGATCTAAGACTGATGTTAGAGAAATGTAGGCAATACCAGATTTCTCTAAACTTGAAAAAATGTATATTTTGTGCACCATTCGGTATTTTGTTGGGTCATATTGTGCGTAGACAAGGCTTGATGGTAGATCCCATGAAGATCGCCATCATTATAAATCTTCCAGCACCCAACTCAGTTAAGCAACTGAGGACAGTACTTGGTCATACCGGATACTACAGAAAGTTCATCAAGGGCTATGCAAAGATTACAGCACCAATGGAGAAATTGTTAAAGAAAGATGTAAAGTTCCTATGGAATGAGGAATGTTAGCAGAGTCTGGACATGCTCAAAGAAAAGATGGTTACAACACCTATCCTAGTATTTCCAGAATGGACTAAGCCATTCCACGTACATGTGGATGCATCAGGCATCGCACTGGATGTTGTCTTGACACAACCAGGAGAAGGAGATATTGACCATCCCATCACATATTCCAGCAGAAAGCTATCAAAAACAGAAAAGAACTACACCACAACGGAAAGAGAGGGCTTAGCTATGGTGTACGCCCTACAGAAGTTCAGGCACTATCTGTTAGGAGCCTCGTTCAAGATGTTTACTGACCATTCCGCATTAAAGTACCTAGTCAATAAGCCAGTGTTAGGGGGGATAATCTGCAGATGGTCACTCCTCTTCCAGGAGTATGATTTTGAAATCATTGTGAAACCAGGGAGACTGAATGCTGGATAGACTTAGGAGAAGAGCCAAGTAACCTAGAAGACAACTTGCTCGATGCGCAGTTGTTTTCTGTACAGATCGCAGACGACTACTATGCCGATATTATTCAATTCCTTACTACGGGAGTCGCACCTGATGACTTTACCAAGCAACAAAAGAAGCAATTGGTTGTAAAAGTAGCAGACTTCACCCTCATCGCAGGACACCTATACAAGTTAGGTCCGGACGAATTTCTACGTAGATGTGTGATGCCGCATGAAAAGGACACTATTATCAGAGAGGCACACTCAGGAACCGCAGGAGGTCATTTCGCAGGAAAGCCAACTGCACAGAAAATCCGAGAGGCAGGATTATGGTGGCCTACATTGCATAAAGACACCAAGGACTTTTCCAAATGCTGCGATATATTCCAAAGGGTAGGAAAACCCTCGCGACGCGATGAAATGCTGTTGCGACCGCAGGTCACGATGCACGCATTTGACAAATGGGCTATAGACTTTGTGGGTCCTATCAACCCACCGGGAAAGCGCACGGGTGCAAGATATATTATTACCGGAACATAATACTTCACCAGATGGGCAGAGGCCAAAGCGGTAAGAAATTGTGATGCTTCCACAGCCGCACAGTTCCTTTTTGAAAACATCATCAGTAGATTTGGATGCCCAGTAATTTTGATGAGTGATCAAGGCACACATTTCTTGAACCACACCATCGAGGCTTTAACAGAAGAATTCCAGATTCAACACCATAAGAGCACCCCCTACCATCCACAGGCTAATGGTACGGTGGAGGCCTTCAATAATATTCTAGAAAATGCTCTTACTAAGATCTGCAATAGCCAAAGAAATGATTGGGATCTCAGAGTTAACGCCGTATTATGGGCATACAGAACCACATGCAAGAAACTTACGGGACACACACCTTTTAGCTTGGTGCATGGGCAGGAGGCTGTTATGCCTATGGAGTATATTCTTCCCAGTTTAAGAATCGCTCAGATTACCGAGATGACTGATATAGGCACAATGGAGGAAAGGTTAGCACAGCTGCTTGCCTTAGAAGAAGACATATTTATCGCCGGATTCCATCAGAAAGTGCAGAAAGGACGAGAAAAAGCTTGGCATGAAAGACACATTAAGAATAAGACTTTCTAAATAGGAGACCTAGTGCTCCTCTATGACAACAAATTCATTAAGTTTCCAGGGAAGTTCAAAACGCATTGGCTGGGGCCATATCAGATACAACAAGTTACAGAGGGTGGTGCCGTTTAGCTCAGCCAGCTGAACGGGGAGCTTCTTCCCACATGGATTAATGGCAGTAGGCTTAAACTCTATAGTGATAGCCACCTCGCCTCCCAGCCCTAGCTTATCCAGTTTAGAGCGATGCAGATGTCCAGTGTAGTTGAAATGAGGCACCGGGAACTAGTCTACACCGGCAGATATTTTCTGAGAAGGAGGAATCGCATTAGAGCGGTTTAAAAAAAAAAAAAGGTGGTATTGTTTTGCGCAGATGATGCGGAGTCGCATCGCATCAGTGCGATGTTTCCCCATGCCACGTACTCAGTTTTGTAACCGACAGTGGGCTAGCCAAGTCACCATCTGACAGGTAGTTAATGAGGAAATGACTGGTATCCCTTACTGTAGATTTGGCAGCAGATTAATAAATTTTTCCAGATTTGGTAAATCTCCGACGAGACCGGTACCAGTACACACGCTTCGAGGGAAATTCGATCAGATTTTTGCATTGATTAGGGATTAGATGATGGGTGTGGCCTTGACCAAGTAATTATTATGACCCACGGGTATCACCGGAGATGACCGTTGCATCCGGGACTGCCGCCTTCGGCATAAAGGAACAAGCTCTTTACGACGGAGGAGTACAGTTGCCAAACCCGAGAGCTATAGAGTAAGCAGTTAAGCTTTCCCCGTGTGCAAAACTGATCTAGTTGCAGAGTGCTATGCTTTCTACATCTCGAAGCCATTGCACAGCCAGGATATTCAGCCGAGAGGGTTCTGTCCGTGGACGAACCCATGGAAGCCGTATCAAAGCAGTTTCATCGTGGTGGCCTTCTAGCCGCCATGACGACACCACCCAAGGTTGTGAAATTAGATACATCACTGGTCAGACAGCCGCTAAGGATGAACAGTCAAACGCCTGAAGTAGAAGTTGTTACCAAAATCCCTGCTAAGGAGAAGAAGAAGACTGAGCCGATCACTGAAGATAAGAAAGCAGAGCAAAAGAATGATGAGAAGAAATCTCCCACTAGCCGGAAAGTAAAAATGAGAAAAAGAAAGCATAGGGAGAAGGTCGCTGACCTATCTGATTAGCTAAGAGAAGAACAAGAGATTGCAAAGGCAATGCAACAGAAATCAGACGATCAGAGGCAGCATGCGTACCTGGAGCACTTCGAATAGAAGAGAAGTGGAAGAGGACAACAAACCCAGCAGATAGTAGAGTTCCAGAACGCGGACAAAGGCTTGTTCTCGGAACGGAACTCATGGGTTGTTCCTCTTCCATATACAAGGCTCCAGACTGAATGAAATGTTTGAGAAGGCTGGAAGACACAGATTTTTCTTGTGATAAAAGTTCTAACCCAGATAAAGAGGAAAGGATATCTGTGGAAGGCCTTTCAAACACTCGAAAGTTCCATAAAGTAGAAGGAGCGACGGGAGCGAACCCGTGACTACGGGAAGGAGGGATAAGAGAGCTCAGAGAACTAACTCACAGAGACTAAAGAGAGCATGCCGAGGAGATGAAGAATGAAGTCGCAGGACTTCGACAAAAGTTACAACGCACTTCGCAGGAGGTGAAGGAGAAGCTCCAGCAGGAGAGGCTCGCTGGTAGTGGCTCGAGGGCGAGCCACAAGTAAGTGTTAGGGGACTATTGGAGTAGGGTCCCGCAGCTACAGAAGAAGCTGCTAGTTTAGTGGAAAGACAAGTTTTGGCGGAAAGAAGATAAGACAGGGCTACGACGCCGTAGCACGTTTCCAGCTGTAGAGCAGAGCCGGAAACCATGACTTTTGAGATAGAAAAGTCAAGAAAGGCAACGGTACCCGAGCGGCCGAGAAGAGAGATCTCACCCACTACATTGAAGGCAGTGACAGAAGACAGGAGGACTCAGCGACCCTCATAAAGAAGAAGGAGCAACGAGGCTCAAGCATTGAAGGTAAAGGACAGAAGAGTGAAGCGGTGCATAGTACCCATGATTAGTGCCGGGAAGCATGGAAGACTGCAGAGAGCTGTGGTGTGATGGGAAGTGGCTACCTCAAGGACAGAGAGGACCGACTGTCACTAATTAGGGTTTTGGGTTACTGTTGGGACATGCCCACAATGTTGTAAAAGCAAGACCTTTGGGCTGCTTATATATATATATGTAATTTTGTATTGAAAAAGGTTGGTTGGTTGGGTTGGGTTAGTTGGTTAGATAGTTAGACATTCGTGATTGAGATAAGACTGTTGTAAAGCCGAGCTCTGGTTCTGGTTCTAGCGGTAGCAATCTCACTGTAACCAGTAGCCGGCTTATAGAGCATGTATGTAATGATCCGCAGGGATCGACCAAGAGGGAAGAGCATATTGTAAGAGTGACAATATAGAGGTAGAGAAGAAAGATCTAAGAGAAGAGATCTTGAGCTGCATATGAGGTGCAGTAGAATTGTGTTATGCCTTCCCTGAGCTATAATAGAGAAGCACAGTTCTGTGGACGTAACTCCCATCATGGGGGTGAACCACGTTAAAACCCAGTGTTCTGTGATTGATTTGCGTATTGTGTTTATTTGCTGCATCTATCGGTTATGCTTTTGTATTCTGTTTATAGTTAATGATGAATGAGTTATGCATTTCCAGCACCATAAGAAAATAAACATAAGTTGAAATCCTTGGCACGTTGTATGCAGACCTATTTAAGCTTGCCGTAGATAGTTAATTAATCATAGTAAACGATCTTGGTTGTTGAGCCTTGCACATCGACATGAGCACCACTAAGTGTTTGAGCCACGGGAGGAGGATATCGCAGGAAGGCGATACCGCACTGGCAGAGGAGCTGTGGTGCGCGATACCGTAGGTTGAGGACTTAGCGTAGGGCAGAAGCTGCATGTCGCATGGTGTGCGGCGATGCGGTAAGGTTGGAGATAGTGCGGGTAGGAGGAAGTGGTGTGACAGGGAAAGAGTCCGTGTGACATGCGCAAGGGTAGGACGTCGCGGCTAGAAGAACCGCGAGTGGAGGAAAGGCCGCGCATTGCGAGCAGAAGATCGCGCGGCACGCAAAGAGAGATACCTCACAGCTAGGAGAGCTGCGAGTCACAAGTAGGATTGCCATGGAACCTGGTCCAAGACACTTGAGTCCTTGGCCAACCCATTAGAGTCACTTCGGGTGAGACTTCAGGCCGCTTTACGGTCTGTCGCCGAAAGGGCCAGTGAGCTAGGGGTGTTGTTGGTTGATTATAGTAAACCCGGGTCTGCCCACGCAATCAACAAAATATGTCCAAAAGTAAATATTAGAAATAGGTAACTGCTGTCATAGCCCACTCAGACAGTATAGAGTGCTGATATAACTTGTTATATAATAAACAGTTTAGAAAAAATAGAGCAAAAAAATGTAATATGAGCTTCCTCGATCATTCCTTCAAGGGACAATGATAATATTCATGAATGAGCTCCCCACGGTGTTCTTTGATATGCCATTGACCCATTGCCAAGAGCAAGTCCGCCATGTCATAGAATTATGTACTACTGAGTCCCTTTAATCCAATTGATAACAATTAAATAAATAAGGCTTATATCTTCAATTATATGAAAATAAATAAATAAATAAAAAAGATTTTCCAGATGCTAGCTTAAAATTGACATTTCAATTTTTTTACAATGATTGAAAAAAATTTAAAATATTATTTCTAATTTGAGCATTTCAGTTTTATTCTTTCCTTTTGTTTTGATTGATTTGTGTTCCAAGTCTTTTTTTTCTCCACATGAAAAAAGCTGAAAATTTTATTAAAATCCAGACAAGTCTGTACAAAATTGTATGCAGATGGATACCATTGCTTATACAACCAGCATGCTGTAACAACCATTATTCCACAAGGAAACATTTTACCATCTGATCATCTCTATCCCAAGAGATTATGCCAAAAAAGAGCCAGATATAAGTGCTCTGATGTTGCTGTTTATAGTACCCCTGAGCCTTTTGATAGTTCCAAAAATGAGGTAGGCCTGTAGCCTATGCTCATTTTGATGAGCGGAGAATAGAGCTGAAAAAACCAGAGTTTAAGAGAGGTATTTAGATATGTGTGTCCAAAATAGTCAAACAAGTTGCCTTATAGGAAAGGCTTATGCAAAAGGTCTGTGGTAAAACTCATAGACTTCTCCATATTTGTGTTCAAAAAATTAACAGGGCTTGTTCATCTTGTGTCTTTTTGTTTTTTCCCATTCCTTCAGGAGCTTCTTAACTCGAGCCAAATTTTGCACAAAATGTGTTGCAGCATTTGATCCGGCTTCTGCTACATAAGGGGTGCAGTTTGATTGTATGAGCTCAAGTACCTCCTCATGCTTAAGCAAGGCTGCACCGAATTCAAAAGGACAGGCTAGTTTTTGAGGGTTTCTTGATACTTCCAGGCAGATGGGCTGATGATCTGAGTCCCCTACTGAGTCTACCCATTCCTTGAACTGCAGATCATACTCCAGTAAACTTTCCCCACCATAAATCTATATAGTATTTTTGCAATTCGATCTTTCCCTATTCTTCTGTTTGTCCAACTTGAGTTGAGATTCTGAGGATCCAGGTCCACCAACTTAAGGCTCTATAATAGGTTTTGGAAGAAAGTCGCCAGGGGGTCCACTCTTACATTTGGACCCCAGATCTCATGGGTCGCAATGGTGAAATTAAGCCCCCCCCCCCCCCAATTATCACATTCTCCTTTTCTAGAAACTGAGAGGCTTGTACTGACTCCCAGAAAGCCACTCAACCATTATAAGGCCCATATATTTTTATAAGGTTGAGGAGTAGGTTTGCTTCTTCCCCAAAAATTTCAAACCCCATTCCAAAAGAGGCTCCCCATGAGTTTTCACAGTGCAACATGGTAGGGTTCCATGCAATTGCTAAAACTCCCGAGTGGCCTTTTGCACTCTTGGCCAGAATGGTGAAACTGCTTGAAATAGAGGACAAAACCCTAGATACCTCCTCTTCAATGCCTAGGTTTTTCTGCAGTAGAATGATATCAGGTTTCTGCACCTGTATCACTCTTTTTAGGGCAAGTTTTTTTGGGGTACTTTCCAGACCCCTGTAGATGAGAGATAGGAATTTCATTTGGGATCCCCTTCAGGGGTTCAAACTGCTCTAAGTGCCCCAAAAAGAGTTTTCTACTTACCATTTTCTTGATCCCATAGTGATTTTTGCTATGCAAAGGATAGAATAGAGGGTCTGCCTCTTCCTTTCCCTTGGGTTGGGAGAATTGGGTTCACCCCCAAATAGAATAAAGCATTTTTATGAGATGGTATGTCCCTTGAATGGATTTGAAATTTGATTAGGGAAATGAAGTCAGAATTAGGGGATGAGTTGATCAGGGGTTGGGGAGCAGAAGACTGTGTGGGGGAAATATGTCGCTCTTTTGAAAGGGAGGGGGGAGAAGGCAGGGAAGCAGGAGGGGGTGGGGGTTTTTACTAGGTGGGAGGGGGATGAACTGTCACAGAAGTGTAGTTGTGTGTAGGTGCAACATCATTTATAATCAAATTATTTAATTGTTCCTTTATAGAAAGAACATAGGACATACTCGTGAGGTGTTGCACGCTTCCTTTGGTATGAAGTTCTATCTCCTCTTCAGGGGGGTGTTGTGGCAAAACAATCTTAGAGCTTCTTACCCATGGTGCTGATGTTTTCTTCCCTTTGTCCTATGTATCGATATCCTTAGGGTACCTTCTTTTACGTGCTGTCACTGTAGATGTTGCAACATGGAATTTTTGTGCCAGATGTCCCACTTTGTGGCATCGATGACATCTAAACGGTAGACCTTCATAGTTCAATGGTTGCTATTGAGTTACATTGCCTCTAATGAGGTTGAAGTACTCCTTCAGCTCTGTTCTGATGTCCATAGAAACCAAAATTTGCGCCACAGCCCTCCTTTGGGTTTGTAGGTATGAGAAATCTGCTTCCAGGTATGTCCCTATGGCATTACTAAGGTCCTTTAGCGAGGCTAGGTTTTAGAATTCCAGGGGTATGCCTGGTAATTGTTCCCATATGACCATTCTATCCATTTGTTCACTGTTGACATCGAACAGGGGCATCCATCTCTTCAACATAATGGGTATCATTCCATAGAACCAATTTTGGTTCAATATTTGCTCCACGTCATGCTTGCTGTCAAGGGTGAAATTATACCAAACCTTTGATAATTTGCCTACCTCGACCGAAGATGATAAGGGGTCTGCCCAATTTTTTTGAACCCATCCCTTCATCTCTTCAAGGTTAGGGTGTCAGCCATGAATTTTCCTGAAAATTACCTGGTCAGCCATATCTTCCGCTTCCTCAATGGTCACATTGACACCGCAGACCATATCTAGGTTTCCACAGGTTGGCGCCAGGAACTTGTTCTGCCTCTTTTTTCTAGGGCTTCCATTTTCTTCTTCCTCCTCTAGTGTGGTTCCTGCAGATGGGATGTGACTAGATTTTGAGCCCGATCCTGGTAGAGTTTCTTTAGTGCCAGCTACTGCTACCACCGAGTTGACAAAACCCTTCGTGTCAATGGATTCTCTGGCTGTGATAGTTTTTTGTGGAGGAGGTGGTTTTGACCAGCCAACATTCAAAAAATCCCCCAATTCTGTAATAGTTTGATCAAGTATTGAGACATTCGGGTCCAGATGGAGGAGAAAATCATTGTGTGCCTCTCCAGACGGTGAGAAAATTGAGCCTGAGTTGAAGAAACCCTTGACAGAATCCGGTGACGAGAAAAACGTAGGGTTTCTAGATGAAGGTTCTACGGCAGCGCCTATTGATGGGGATAGCGGAAACATAGCAGTTAGTGGGTCGTTTTCCTGCTCTGCCTCCCTGTTGTCCATGGCTGCAGCGACCCTTCCAGTTGGTAGCGCTAATGTTTGTGGTTGCGGTCAGGATGAACTAGGCTGGGGATAGGATGAATTAAACTAAAATATCAAGTAAAAATTCATATAAAAGCAAATATAAAAACAATTAAAAATAAAAATTAAATTATAAAAAACAAATAAAAAAAATTAAATTCCATTAAAAATTAAATTCCAAGTCTTTTATATAAAAATGAAATACAAAAAAAATTAAATTACATTAAATAAGACTTCACATTATATTTCTCATTTTGAAGATTTATTTTCTTTATTTAAAAAGATAAAATGAGAATGCATAAAAAAATATAAAATGTTAAAATAAAAATAGTGAAGATCTTGGTTTAAATAAAATAATATATTACATTACTCATAATTTAGAATCACATATAACATTTCATGTTACAAGATTTTATGTCACTTACGAGGGTGACTATTACCCAAATCCACTTGGCAGCCTCCCAAACATGTTTGAAGATGATGATGTTGAACATACTAGATTGGAGGTATTAGTGAAAATTGGGTCATGGTGCTCCATACTAATGTAATTGAAATTTAATTTTCAGTTGTAATTAAACATTAAATTTGAAAATGAAGACGATGATGATGGTGATGATGGAGATGATGGTGATGATGATGATGATGATGATGATCAACATGATGAAGACAATGATGATGGAGATGATGATGCCGATGACGATTATGGTGAAGAGGGTCATGATGATGATGAAGATTATGGTGATGATGGTGAGGATGGTGATGATGAATATGATGATCATCTTCACCATCACCATTTCCATCCACCATCCACCGTCTTCACCATCACCATCAGCATCACCATCCACCATCACCATCCATGCTCTTCACCATCATGATCCACATCACGGTCATCACCACCGTGACCACCATCAATATCATGATCACCATCATCACCATTATGGTCACCATGACCATCATCATCATCATCATCATCACCACCACCATGACCACCATCATCACCACCATGACCACCATCATCACCATCACCACCATGACCATGACCATGACCATCATCATCACCATCACCACCATCATCACCATAACCATGAACCTCAACATCATCATCATCACCATGAACCTCATCATCATCATCATTGTCATCACCATCACCGTCATCATCATCACCATCACCGTCATCATCATCATTATCATCATCACCATCACCATCACCATCACCATCACCATCATCATCATCACCATCACCATGACCCTCAACATCATCATCATCACCATGACCCTCATCATCATCATCATTGTCATCATCATCATCATCATGTTGATCGTTCTGATGATTATGATGATGATGAAGATGATGATGATCATATCATCACCCTCTTCACCATAATCGTCATTGTCATCATTGTGATGATGATGACAATGGTGATGATGACGGTGATGATGATGATGATGATGATGGTGGCAAAGATGATGATGATTATGGTGATAATGGTGATGATGGTGATGATGACGATGATGACCATCTTCACCATCAATGTCACCATCCACCATCACCATCCATCATCTTCACCATCACCATCCACATCACCATCATAACCACTATGACCACCATCAATACCATGATCACCACCATCACCATCATGGTCACCATGACCATCATCACCATCATCATCACCACCACCATGACCACCATCATCATCCACATCACCATCATCACCACCATGACCACCATCATCACCATCACCATCATCACCATCATCACCATCACCATCACCATCACCATCATCATCACCATCACGATCATCATCATCACCATCACCATCACCATGACCCTCAACATCATCATCATCACCGTAACCCTCATCATCATCGTCATTGTCATCACCATCATCATCATGTTGATCATCATCGTATTCATCATCATGGTCATCGTATTCGTGTCGTGGAAATATTTTAATAAAGAAAAGATCGAAAGATCTTTCAAAATGAAAAACTGGGTCAAACTTATAAGAATTCAACTATTAAGGTAATCAAACCAGAAGAGAACACTTAAACTAGAGTAGTATCAATCTATACTACTCTATTCTATAAACAATTACTGAAAGATAAAAATGAGAATGCACAAATTTTTTTTTGAAAGATTTTATGTCACTTATGGGGGCGACTATTACCCAAATCCACTTGGCAGCCTCCCAAATGTGTTTGAAGACGATGATGCTGAGCATACTAGATGGGAGGTTAATTGATTTAAAAACTATAAATGATACTAACAGTGCAATGGTATTTATACGAACTACAACAAACACATGAGACAGAGAATAAGGAAATCGACGATTACAGTAATTTCATTGCATAAACAAATTGGAAATAAACACGATGATGATGATGATGATCATCACCATCATCATCCGGCAATCCATAGTTGCAAGACAATGATGATGAAGGCAACGACGACGATGATGACGATGACGATGATGATGGTGATCTACATCATGATGCTAATGAAAATGATGATGATGATGAGGATCACGATGATGAAGATATCATCATCATCATCATCATTGAGGATGAGGATCATGATTATGATGATATCATCATCATCATCATCATCATCACCATCATCACCATCAGCTTCATCATGTTGATCACCATCGTCTTCATCATCATGATAATTAGATGTAGCATCGATCTTTGCCATGAACGGAATCCAATCATGAGACTTCATGAATAAGACAATTCAAAAATGAATATCAAGAATGTTAAAATACACAACCATATTCTTAGCTTATTAAATGGATAAACTTAGGAAGTATGTTTTTATTGGACATTGAATGGACATAATTTTTGTGAAAATTGGGTCACGGTGCTCCAATGTGACAAGCACATTGATACTTTGATGACGATGATGTTGGACCCTCATCATCACACATCACCATCCTCATTGTCATCCTCATAAGGGTATGGTAATCACCATCATCAACATCATCATCATCATCATCATCATCATTATCATCGTCATCATCATTAACATCAACATCATCATCATCAAGATCGTCATCATGGTGTCGGACTTTATTTTCATTTATCCAAGACAGGGATGTGTCGTTATGTAGATGGTTCTTCCCTCATTAATGTGAAGGTTCATTATTCAAGTTAGGATATTTTTCTTCCTCTTAGGTTTGCATCTCTCTATTGAACTTATATTTGGGACCCATAGTTCTAGAAGTTGAGGAATCTATTAGATATAAGAAGTATTTCAAGGATACAAAAAATTCCTTTAATTTTATTGGCTATATTCAACAATTTCCTTCTCATCGCTTTTTGATTGAAAGGTTTTCCAGTATTATGCAATTTTAAAAAAAAATGAATATTTGAAGTAAACTAAGTTTTACTTATTCTTAATGTTGGTGGATTACAAAACAAGTATCTTTGAATTACAGTAAGTTTTATTTAATTTTAATGTTGGTGAAAAGTTCATATCACTACCTATATGTGGATATGTGTAGAAATTAACCTTCGTATCACTACCTATATATGGATGATGATGATAAAATAATATATAATAAAAAAAACATAGTAAACATAAAATACATATAATATAAAAATATGGATGACTTGTTCCAGACAATTCTATGCAATTTGGATAGTTTTATGAATTTTGGAGTAGCTCCTATGTGTCATTTTGCGGCGGCTCACGGTTTTGATCCACGGTTTCGATTTGGAGCTCATGGATCAATGGGTAAGCATCACCTCATTTTTTTTGGCATGCTATGACAGGGTTTTTTGGGCATGCAACTGGTTCAGGGTTCTATATTGGATGGGCATGCAAGTGGTTTAGGGTTTTAGTTTTTTTGGGCATGCTGTGATGTTTGATGTGTATTTGTGGGAAAACATATACAACCACATCAATTCCAAACTGAAATTTTAGATGCCCTAGATTGCCACATTACATTAGGATAGATGAGATCTAGGGGAAAAATTATCTCTTGGCTCACCGTATCCCACCCATCATCGAAGCTGCAAGGGAGTAGAGAGCAGTTCTATGTGAATAATTGACCCGAATAGAGCAGTGGTTTACCTTTAGAAATAGTTCCCACTCTTTATTGCGCGCCAATATTTTGTTACAACAATTAGAAACCTGACTTGAATGAGATGAATCCCCCACCCCTATATGATTATAAAGGGTTTATCAATGTTGGAATGAAATTGATTAACCACTCGGTTTCCAAAATTGATCTAACTCAATTTATGGATGATTGGATTTTTCATTGTGTCATTTAGAACATCCATGTCTATATGTATCCAAGCTATGCATCAAATCGAATGGATAACATATACAACAGGGGGTTGTCCACTAGACAGGGGAAACACATGAATTACCAACATGAGGGAACACCAACAATTTTTGTTTGGTCTTATTAGGTCCTTAATTTTTAATTTTTAAAATAACATTTTTTTCGATGAGGTGGTGAGAGATGGAAGACATTTGGTTAGAGAAGAAGACGAGATAACAGGCAGTCCATCTGGCCAAATAGTGAAGAAAGACATTGGATATATATGGTTTTGATTGGAACTCCCCACCCTTAAGAGAGGATATATTTTCTAAAAGGTTTATGCCTAGAAAAGGCCCTGTTGGTATTGGTATTAATGATATACGGTTATAGTTGATAGCTAGTATAATATGGTTAAACAGTAGAAGGGTGTTGCCGTTTCTTTGATTGGAAGGATTTTGGGATAATAGTGGATAGTCATTCTTGTAATATGATCTATACAAGACTTGTTATATTTATGTTCTGAGGATGTATTGGGTTATGATGAATATTAATGGGATGAGACCCCCATTCCAAATATTTGGTTTGCTCCTTTTATATGCAAACGACGTGTTGTTTTTTTATTCCACAACTATGTTAATAAATGAATTCTTATTTAGTATAGTTGTGTCACATTCTGTAGTACAAGGTACTAATAATTAAAGGGCTCGTTTCTTCATGGTGGTATGGGAATGAGTTGTACTTGAATGAATGGGGACTTGCATAAGTAAAAAAGGAACCCTATATGGTGGAGCAAACGTTGGTCATGATGTCCATGTTGCATTAGAGTCATATATAATTTAGTGTCGTGTGATGCTTTGGGTTAGAACTTCCCCTCTCCAAGCATTGAATATGCCAATTCTTGGACTATAATAGACCACCTTTGTTGGACACTAATGCAAACCCGTGTATGAATTTGACCCAACATTTACATCCACTCTATAGGATCTCTAGAGAATTGACATCATTATTTGTCAATTACTATAAAAGAGATGTACTAGAATATTTTCTTGGACTTGTTGATTTCACTGTTAAGTTGAACCTAAATGATAAAC
Organism: Pseudotsuga menziesii; assembly: GCA_001517045.1. NCBI lineage: Eukaryota > Viridiplantae > Streptophyta > Pinopsida > Pinales > Pinaceae > Pseudotsuga > Pseudotsuga menziesii. The sequence goes on along the minus strand of LPNX011191484.1, from coordinate 108,712 downwards.
AGAGAGGAGCACTAAGCAAGCTACAACACTTTGTAGGAAATCGAATGAGTAGAGATATAATGATGTCAGTTCTTGGAGATCCTGTAGAGTGGATGCTTGGTTGCTCTATAGGTTCCAAATATTTAGGTGCCCCATTAGATGCTTCAATATATGAATCATATATGGGGTCCCCAAAACTATGATTGTTGATTTCAAATATAACATCCAACTCTTCATGAAATGGATAAATGCATGCACTTTCCATCTCATCATCAAACAAGGGTTTGCCTACAAAATATTCCTCATCAGAATCTCAACAATATGGACCATATAATTTAGATTCTTGGGATGAGGTAATATAACAGGAGAATGGGTTCTTTCATAAATAGGGAACTCATGAAAGGAATATTCATTGATGTTTTCAAGGGCTTGATTTTGTGGAGGGGAAACTAGATCNTCTTGGGATGAGGTAATATAACAGGAGAATGGGTTCTTTCATAAATAGGGAACTCATGAAAGGAATATTCATTGATGTTTTCAAGGGCTTGATTTTGTGGAGGGTAAACTAGATCCTCAATAGATTCCTCATCAAGAATAGGATCCCATATCTTGTATAACAACTTGAGAATATTCACAATTGAGTATACACTCTTACTAGGAATCCATATATACCAATTTATTATGTCACGTTTTTGCAAGTTAAGATATGTATTGAACATATTCATCTTAATATCCTCAGGGCCACATTCAACCTTGGAAGAGATTCAATATGTAATTCAACATGAAACCTAGCAGATTCCTATTGCCCATGGAATTCAGAATGCATTCCTCCCATCTATCATTATGAAATTGATTAGGATACCCCAATATGTCCAAGAAAACCATTAGAATCTTCTCTGAAGTGCTGGGTTATGCACTACAGAGTAGCACTGAAGAGGTTAAAACATCCACTCTATAGGATCTCCAAGAACTAACATCATTATTTGTCCATTACTATAAAGGATATGTACTAGAAGATTTGCCTGGACTTGTTGATTTCACCGTTAATTTGAACCATTATGTTGAAGCCTAATATACATAATTCTGTGGACCTTTTCAAAGATAATTTTTCACACTTTTAAATGGATAAAAACATGTTAATGATAATTCTAGGCAGTGATAAAAATCATAAGACATAAGTAAAACTTCACCCTGAGCACTTTTAATCCTGGGCAATGATTAAGCATTTCAGGTGTGTCTGGATAGTCTATCCACCCTCGGCCCTAAGTTGTTGCCTCAAATTAATTCTCAACAAACCACAAAAAAATTAATTTTGGGTGCAATCTCAGCATAAATAACATCAGTCCTCGGTTTGTTGTAACTGTGGAGAAGGAACCCTAGGCATAAAAAAGGGACTACTGTGCACATTTAGGAAAATTGGAGCTGCATATAATGATGAACTTGCATGTAAGGTGATGAGCAGAAATTGGAGGCTACCTTAATCAAGTCAGTACTTCAAAAATATACCTCAGATAGGTTAGATCATTGATGTATCTCTAGATACTGTCAACAACAATAACATCCACCTTGAACCCTATCACAAAGAATGGAAACCTTGTTTCAATAGTGAAAAAAGGGTAGGTCAGATTGATTCTTTTATTATGAAAGAAGGTAGGTCGGATTGATGGTTGTACTCACAAATTTTGTTGAAGTTGTTAATCCAACAAAATGGCCATTTTGATTTTTCCACCACTTAATTTAGGGTTCTTCCCCTTGGCCTTTGAAATTTTTTTGTTGCAATTTATGAAACTTCGATTCTTCAAATTCATGATATAGCAAGCCTTGGGCATACACATTTTGTATGTACCTAAAATGATAGATGGATTGTGCAATAAAATTGGCCCAATATCCCGATTCGACCGTGAGGTGCTTAGTTCACTGGAAATTGGGCTAGGTAATACTTGGACATTAATGGAGAATCATGAATCGTATGGTTTAAGCTTTGGGTCTTGAAGCAAGTACTAGGTATTTTGATGTCCTCCATTTGTTATTTGAACATTTTATGTCAAATGTCACTATGTCTGATTTTTGTTTTCCCCTCTTACATTTAACACGAGAAGATGACCTTTGTGGTTTAGACAGTTGGTTAGCTTTAGAATTATTCCCTGGCGTGAGTGATCTTTGATGTTTCCTTGCCCTTTTTCCATCCCCTTGGTTTACAAAATGAAACGGTTCTTCATATGTTTGTAGAAGATTTCTCTTGATTTGACTGAAGCTCCTTTTACATATAATAGACTGTTCTGTTGGTAGAAACTGTTGAAGATTAAAAAGGTTTAATTTATCCCCAGACAATTTTAGTGAACCTATATGTGGTGTTGAAGAAGCTAACCTCAACCTATTTGATGATGGAATTTAGAAGGACAAATTTGAGCTTCTCTTCTTGAAGCCTTCTGTATATGCTTAATAATCTCAACACAAACCAATTGATGCCTCTCAAAGAGTCTATAAGACTACAATTTGTTTCAAACCTCAAGTTTGTGAAAATGGAAACAATATCTTACACAAATGATGAGAGAATAATAAAAGATCAACACGCATTAGTGTCACTTGAAACATAGAGCATAGAATCTAATGATAAAGAAGACGATGGTGTTCTTGTTGACAACGTTAGGTTAATCTATGCCTCCTTGATGAGTGATCACAAAAGGATAAGAACTTCGGTCGAAGTTGGAGGTGAACCAAACCATTTGCTAATTTTTCTCCAAGTGGAAAGAGAGGAAAGGTCCAAAATCCATTCAAGTTTAATATGGTTGGTTGGAGAAAAAGTCTTTGTCGGATTGATCAAAGTAGAATGCAAGCCATTTAATGCCACCCTATTAGGAAATTGACAAGAGAATAGCATAGGATGAACAACATTGACATCACTTGAAACAAATATCATAGAAATTAATGATAAAGAGAAAAGGCAACAATCTCTTTAGGTAAATGTTTTGATCCTTGTCTCACTATATTTAGAAGACAATTTCAAAGGATTCATCAAATCATTGAGGAAGGCATGATACAGTTAATTTAAGAGCCTTTTGATTTGTGCGAAATAATATTTTTTGGTTCTTTCTACTATGGGATTGCCTTAGGGGTTCCTTAGGGTTGAAAATTAATATGGGAAAACAAGTCAGCATTTTGTTAGGGTTGAAAATTAATATGGGAAAACAAGCATCATCATGACAAGCTAAAATGAATAAATCAACAAATATTATAGACCGATATAAATGTATTTAAAACATTTTTTTCATTCCTGAATGTGCCAAGTAGCAGATATGGAAATGTCCGCTCTTCACCACCATGGATTAGATATATATATATGATTGCTGTAGGTTACCACTGGGAAATATGCCTCCAAGAATTCATGTAGTAGCTGGTTCGATTTATTCCATTATTTTGGTGGTACCTATTTGAAATCTCCCAACTCTGTTCAAGTTAGCATTGCCTTAGGGTTAAAAATTAATATGTTAATGTTATACCATAAATTACTATCCAATATTGTCTTAAAGATGGGATGGAACATTGTAAAATCATATTTCCAAATCAACACTACCTTCTAGGGTTCCATATTCATCTACAAGGCAAAACTTGTGACATGAAGATACATACTAGATCGACATAAAACTGTGTTGCTTTGAGCAGTATGGGTGAAAAATATAAGAATACAAATCAATTATAAGTTATGGATAAAGGACCTTTGGGTAGGAATAATAGGGAATCAATTCATCCTCCATTTGAGTCCTTCAACCATTCATCTCTCTCCCCTTCGTTTGTAGGTCTCAAAATATTTACTTTGGGAGCAAAGTACTTATATAGTTCGATCAAAGCCATAAGCTGTGCAAGATCCTAAAAGTAAGGATATTGTTTCATGTTTCACTTTTGTTGTCAAAAGGAAGAGTGAAAAGTTAGGAAGTACCAAATCTAGTCATTATGTGCACGTGGACTTAATGTAGGGAGAGAAGTCATGTCTACTTTTTTGTTCTTGAATGGGAGCAATGATGAAACCATAATAGTGGCTTATAGATGGATATTTAATAACCATTGGAAGATTCATGAGTTAGTCATAAGACAATCTAGTGTAGTGTTCTAGGATTTCCACTATGTAAATAAGGCATTGAATTGATAGTCACAATCCCATTAGTATGATAAATTATGGGAGAGAGAAAAACATCCCTACACAAATATTAACCGATAAGTATGGTTTTGGTGTATCATTTGGAGAATAACATCCTCTAACAACAGTTGTTATTATGACTCTTAAAGGGTCCTACATGAGATCTGGGCACTTTTAGGCCCTTGAGATTTCAAGCTTAAGAAGGCATAAGAAACAGTTATGTGCACCCTAGCAATGATGGAAAAGGTCATAAAACATATTAGGTAAAATTGATAATCATCTACAACATCACAACAACATTCATGGGAAAACTAAAAACCACTTACAACCATCAAAAGTAAGGGTTACAACAACAACTACTGTAGAGTAAGGAGAGAGGAGTGGCCAAGAAATTGAATAATCGGGCCAATGTAGAGTGGAGAAGTGACCTAGAAGTTTGGAAGAAGAGATTAACCAAGATTCCTTGAAAAAGGAGTTCATGTAAAAGATGATTTTTGAGGGAAGTGACCAACATAACAACTCCGTATCACTTCTATCCAAAGTAAATGAAGATGAATGCGAAGATATGTTCTTTCAAGGAGATAGTCCATTAAAGGAGAACCTCTAGGCCCTATATAGACATATATTAGCATAAACTGCAGTGTTATATTTGCTACATATGCATAAAAGTTTGTCTCAAGCTTGACAACGTTGAAAGGCCAAAGTACAATGGGCACAAGCATACATATGAAGTTTGTGAATGGAAAAAGGGCATTTGGAACTCCTCTAAATTAAGTTTGTGTAGTGTTTGTTGTTATGGATTACAGAGACCTATGCATTGGCTCTTTGAATGTAATGAGGACCAAGAGCATTAGACATAGACTCATTAAATCTACAAATATTATTGTTGAAAGGGGGTTAGGACAGTAATAAGAACACATGGATATCCAAATACACAACCACCATAATCCCTCCAACATTCTACATGTCATCATACTTGCTATATGTGATGTATGTTTCCAACATATTTCCAGAGACGTGAAAGCATTGGTGACCAAGCATAGTGCCCATCCATGTATATTGCCAAATCCTTTAGGAACACACATTTATAATACATTATATAAATATTTGTGAGCATATCACAGTGCCCATGTATAACATGATATTTTGTGAGCCTACCCAATACATGTTAGGAAAAGGAAATGCAAGCAATAAGTGAGAATGGAGACTTGTATGTAACTAAAAGAGGGGTGTACATTAGAATTTTTAGGGCTACCAAATGCCCACACATATTAACCAAACTCATTCTTGACAAGATTTTTATTTAGGACGTAGAAAACTTTTACAAGTTTTTTGCTTATAAGTATTTCCAAGTTTTTTTTTGGTAATTTTCTATGTTTTTGCCAATTTTTTTTTCCGGCCATGGTGCAGGTAGAACCAAACAGGTATTTGTTAGACCTGTCTTCCTCCAGCGAGGGGATTTTGGGAAGGATAGAGGAAAGTGAGACATCCATTAGGTCTACAAGGGCTATATCAACTAGATGTCAGAAGATAGAAACAAAATTCAATAAACACATGGAGTTTTTCCTCAAAGGAGGGGGTTCATGTTCCTATGATGATGAGAGAATGGGAGACATCGAGGTGCCCTCAAGGTACAAACACCTAGTGAAACAATGGATGCCTAGGGATCTTTCTCAAGTAAACAATGATTTTTGTGTGAATGAGAGGATATATAGAATTGCACCATCATCATTACATGGATTGGGGTTGTTTTGCATGGACGACATAAAGGTTAGATACGACAGATGTATAGAATTGATGGAGTAAGTTGGAACCTCTTACAACTACAGTGATTGGATGTGCTTAGTCCAATATACATGAAGTATGCGTAGATATGGGTCGTTAGCGAATTATATACAACTGAAAGACAAAGCTCAAAATAAAGGAGCAACGTTGTACATGGATGAAAGGCCAAAAACAACTGGTAATATTGTGGGGTTTATAAACAGTACACAACTGGGGTCTACACTTAAGCAACCCAACTGCATATTCGAGTCGCATGAAGGAAACTATGTCTTTGTATGTGCAATTAAATCAATAGTTGTGGGCGAATAAATGCTTATTAATTACAATTTGAATCGTGTAGATACAAACACGGTTAGTATGGTTGTGGTACATCCAACAATTTAACCAACATTTTATTAATTATTTTAACATATATAGGATTTTTCGTTAGCATATAATTGTAATTTCTACTTTTCTGGTTTCGTTAGGTAATTTTTAGTATGTTTTTGATTTAGGGTTCTCTCAGGGGCACCTCCCTCTTTGCAGATGTTTGTCGAACTGAGTCAAGGCAGCAGGTATACATCGATATTGCCAATGCAATAAATTTATGATGGACATAGAAATATGTTGTTATGTATTTCCATTATTATATTCGGTTTGTTTATATAATCTTATTTATTTTCCATGCAGAGCTTTGATCAGGGAAGCCAACTGGCTATTGATCAGCTGACTGCAGCATTGGGGAAAAATGAAAACATGAATGTAATTCTCCATTTCAAATACTTTAAAGTCATAAACATGTATATCGTGTAGCATAATGTTTATTTTGTTATGTCTTTTTTTGTTTTTATGTTTGCATTCATGATGATAATGTTGTCTATCTTTTTTGTTGGTTGATTGAGGAAAGTCCCCAGCTGTTGATCAGATGACTGGAGCCTCAAGGCAACTAGTAAACCTAAATGTAGTTCCATATTCTAAATACTTAAAAAATGTACACATATAAAACATGTAACATAGTGTTTATTTCTGTTCTATATTTTTTAGCTTTTAAATATTGCGTTCATTGTGATAATGTTCTCTACTTTTTTTGCAGGTGGTTGATCAGGGTAAGTCCCCAGCTGTTGATCAGACCACACCCACATCTAGGCATCAGGTAATCCTAGATGTAATACGATGAATCTATCATGATAGACAATTTTTTTTAATATAATTGTTTATGCACACTATTGCTTTAAATACTAAGCAACTTTTTATATATTTCTGTTGCAGACAGGGGATTCCGTTTATGAAACATCGTCTCAAAAATATTTATAGAATGAGTTCTCCCAGTTGATGAGATATAGTGAAATTAGAGGGTCTGCAAACCCGTTGAGGGTGCTATAGAAGACCAGGGAAAAACAAAATGAGGAACTGATTCTTCTGACATTGGCAGTTCCACAAACAGAAGGGATCAAAAAAAGGATTCAATTATTGTTACAGCAACATAAACAATTGGAAGCAAGTTCTTGAATAATAATGTAAATTCATTTATAAAAAATTTATAATATTTGATTTTATATGCTATTGAACTTATAATACAATGGTTTGAATTTACAGCATGTTATGGAGCTTATCAGTAGTGGTCAAGGCAATGTTGGTCCTAGTGACCAAACCACTCCATGTACACCACATAATACTCCCATATTATCCACTGAATAGTCGAAAACACGTTCTACGACACCCTTCAGGGCAGCAGAGGGTGCGACCGATGCTGCCCCACCCACAACAGATGCTGCAGAAGAAGGGGTGGATGCAGGGTTAGATAGAGATGTGGATGCATTTCCTGGATCTTCTAATGTCACTAGCACTGGTTCAATAATGTGTACATTTTTGGTGAATGAAGAACTGGTTCTAATAAATATAGAGAGGATTCCAGGTCATTATAGATTGTTCAATTTAGTTTTTATAATTTGTGTATAATATATCAATAATATTTTTTAATGTTGACTAATGATGGCATAAATGTTTTGTAGGAAATGATATATTTTATAAAAATACGAATGATTTGGCCTTGGATATCTTTGGGCCCACCATTTGTACAATGTGGAACAAGCAGCCAAAAGCTTTAAAGGATGATCTGACTAATCGCTTGGTTGGTCTGTTTGAAAAAGATACCTTCGATACATCGAAGGTCCTACAGAAGGCTGGAAAACATATGAATATTTTCCAAGACCAGTATAGGGTTCACCTACAAAAGAACCCTAGGTATGAGCACCCTCCAATGATTCCATCTATGGAGTGGAAAGACCTAATGGAAGATGGAAAAGATAAGGGCCTGAGAAAATCAGGAAAGATACCACCAGGAACAGGGAGGTATGCAATACATTCCAAAATGTAGTGGTAAGCCTTATCATTATTAGTTTTTATATCAAATTTGGTACATCGACTAACGTATTTCAAAACTTGATTAGGATCTCGGACACATCTAAGGCCAATAAGGCAAGGATTGAAAAAATTGTCCAACACAAGCTTGGGCCTGGTGGTTGCTCGAACTTGGTGGCTCGATATGTAAGTATCGCAAACCCCGAATCTGTATCCAAATATCATAGAGACAATTATTTTCATTTTGTTCTGGAAAAAAATGTAAAATTAATGACATCATGCAAATATGAAGGCTGACTAGTTGAAAGAATTGCCCAGTGCAGATTACATGAAGCTTGGCTTCAAACAAGGCTTTGACGCCATTGTTGAACACCGAAAAAGCTTTTCTGGGCATACTGCACTATCTTCTACTGATCGATCTGGTGCACAGGTATGTAAAAATTTTATAGTTTAATGATAATTTATTAATTCTCATGCAATTTATTGCTTATAAATAAATTAACATAAATTATTTATTCCTTTTGGAGAAAGAAAGTAATGATCCCATTCATGTCGAGGATGTACATGACCAATCAGATGAAGATCATGCTTCGATTCCTGGTAATGAATTTATTAATGTGCTACTATTTTGTATAGATAATTGTAGATGATGAACATTAATTCTAATTCTACACGATTCAACTGCAAAGCATGTAGATGCAGATAACATTGAACAGGTTGGGCCTGTACAAGATAATGCTGAACATGATGATGTGTCCATGGCAGGTAAAAACACACATTCATAATGTTTTTTTAAATGAATTACTCATATTTATAAAAATATAAATATATTAAAGAAATATTTTGACATTATTGCAGAAATTCATTGCCCCTCGCTGGAAGTTCAACCTTGCAAGCAGACTAGTAGGGAGACCGAGGATACGATTCCGGAAGATGTGACTCTAACTAAATATTTAAAGAGAAGAAAAGTAAAAAAGAGGTGAATAATTTTTTTTGAGTAATTCTTATTTATAATAAAAAAAATTTCATGGTTTTTTCCTCTGTTTCATGAATGGATGTTTAAATGGATATTGTTTGAACATTGAATCACCCAAGTAAAAATTATATGCATGTGCATGACATTGAATTGAAGGATCATAATAGGGCACACTATTTTCTTTGTGGGTGAGTCCCGTTTTCTTTCTTTTATTTTAAATCTAAATTCTAAATAAGGACTTATTTTTGCATTTCAAATTACACCAAGATATCTTCCACATGTAAAAATGTACTCCATAAAGCAATGATGGATGATGAAAAGTAGAAGCAAACCCAAACCTCCAAAATCCCCTAAGATGCAATGTTTCACCTTGTCCACAAAAGTGTTCATTAGAAGGACTCTCCAAACTGGAAGGAAACCTAAACTTTTGTTGTGTCTCCCCTAAGTCACCTCCAAGAAAGATGCCCCTCCAATAATATTAAGATAAAAACAAAAAAAACAACCTCTAAGAGATATCAGTGTCTATATATCTAATGGACTGATCCAATACTCAATTAATATATAAATAAGGCCTTCCTTCAGTGAAAAGTATCCTCCAAGGCCGAGCGCTTGCTGAAAGAAGACTTTCAATGGCATCCTCAATCCTATGTATAAATAGTTGAAATACCTCATAAATGGAAGTAGATTCCTCTAAGGATGACTTATGTGGATTGGATCAACATTTTTAAGCCTCATGTGATATATAGAGGAGCCTGTATAACACATAAATGTTGCCATACTTGTTCACTGCTGAGTTTTTTTTTCCTAGATTGTACCTTCATTATGCTAGGAAAGGTGTACAAAACTATTGAAACATGAGTCAAAGGTGGATTATCCCTCAATGAAAGTGAATACAAGCCAGTAGGGCCAACGCTTATGAAAAATTTACCCTACAGTGCTTAAAAATCAACATAATAAGCCATGTGAGCTTCCTAGAAATGATAATGTTGAAGTGCTACTGTTGATTCGATGCCAAGAGATAGTTCTTTGCTGCTATAATATGCCCAAGGAAAATTTTATGCTATTTTTCTTTACAAATATCTCACCCAAACATGGTATTTTGAAACCTATTGTTGTGTTATACCCATTAATTTTCCCTAGATTTCAAGGTTTAGAGCTATTCTCATCAATACATCTTCCCAAAACTGGATTACTGCTCACTAGGAGGTCAAATAGGGCTGATAAATGATTTTAAGGACCAGTATGTTCCCAACAAAATGGATATTTAGGGTCTTTATTGTTGTTCATTACACCATACTTCCACTAGACATGAATTTACTTCTCTAATATCCACAAACTCTGCCCAGAACAAGCTCAAAGTCATATCATACTTTCTAGATATCATTCTTTATTACTGATACTTATTATAAAAAGTTCCCAGGTCTAAGTTTTAGCCACTTTACATAGGTTTCCAACTATGTAATGCTACAAACATAAATATAATTAATTAGAATTAATTTAAAAGTCAATAAATTAAGCTTAGCATCAAATGGAAATTTAAGGGAAAAACCTATTAGCTAGAATGGATTTGATACCAATCTAGCAACAAAAGTGCTAAATTAACATAAATTAACATATTAAGTGCCTTTCTCTTCCTCAAGATTTGCTATTTCCTTATCTTCATTTATCTTAATTAGTAGTCTCAACCTTGAGACCTACCATTTGCATGCCATTGTAGACTCTCTGAGTAGGAAACCATTGAATTAGCATTCTGAGCTTCTACGCTTGGCTACAACCACCTACCTCTCATGTAGCATTTCAATACATTTTCCAAATACCCTCTCAAACACTATGAAACTACTTTGTATAGATGTATATGTAAATCCTGTGCTTGTTAGTCCAAACTTAATATTTTTGACAATACATGTTTGTATATAAACACTATACTGAGTATGTGCCCTACTTGTTTCAAAGGTATTATTGGTATGCTTGATTAGGAAGTGATTATTTACTAGTTATTTAATTAACAAACATCATTTCAAGTTACTAAGTGGTTAGTCATGCATATGAAGCTTCAAGATAGGAACTTGAGTTTCCTCTATTGTATCTTGCATTTATGCCAAAAACTGCACTCTTGATTTCCTATATGCAAGTTCTCTTCAGTCTCATATCGCTCTCTTATTAGGGTTACCATTTGTATGAATGGTCAAAGGAAGTTGGTTGGTCACCTCACTCATGGTCAATCCAATGAAAATCCTATGAACCGAATGGCCCAATTGAATGAATTGAAGGGACTCAAGATTGAAATGAGTTTTCATGAATACTGCAAGCTTGAATAAACTATAATATTATAACCCCTACAAAACTTTGATATTTTATGGTTTGGACTGTAATATTTGTGTCAATACCTCATGCTATTTAAATATATAATCTTACAAGCCTCATCCTCTCTAGATCCTACCGATCAATTTCAGATCAAAACTAGGCATTTTAGTATCCTTTCCCAATCATCATTCAGATTCCACATGCCAAGTCTTCCATTTGATTAAATATTATAGTAAGAATTTTTGAAGCTATCATAGTTAAAGACAAGAACCACTCTCAACCAATGGAAAACCTCAGAGTGGTAAGGGTCTTGAAGATCTTCATTCTTATTGCAGATTTATTTTTGTGCTTGTGATGAGTTGAGCTTTATTTCCATCCCCTTTTTAGACCCATAATCCACTGTTGGTATTTTTATTTAACTCTGATGCTGGAAAAGGTAAATTGGGTAGATTTCATCACCAGGATCCTACTTCAAGTGCTTCATTTCTATCCTTTTGGTGATCAAGTGTGCTCATCACCTTTATTCGTAGTTTCCCAAGTGTATGCTTAGGCTGTATGTAGTATATATTTGAAATATGAGAACAATGTTCATAGATTCCCGAGATTGAAATAATTTCAGAGGCCTTAAAATAACTTTCAAACTCCCTCAGTGACATGTACCCCTTGGTAAATAAATTCCTTGATCAATCATAAACATAATGCTTGGGTACCATTTGTTTAGGTTGTTTCTCGTCCTCTGCCTACAATGGATTTTAAGCATTCCATTTTATACCTCCTAGCTGTTCTTCACATGTATAGAATTAGATGGGTTTTAGTGTCTGATGCAAATAGCTTGGTTTCGAGGTTCTTTCCCAAGGATTTTATTTATTTATTGAAGAAAGCCCATTTGCAGCCATGAATTTTGATAATGTTGTGAGCTATAACAGGAAATTAGCTGAAATTTTGATGTTGTACATCTATTTAAATAGAATTGTAGTCTGAATTAATTCCTTTCTTGGTCGGGTCTGATATCCTTATGAGTTTATCTGCATTCCATTTCGTAGGCTTAGGAAAGACTAAGAAGGTTACATGGATTCTCATCAAACAATGCTTTCTTGAGATTTTTGACTAATTGTTCATCTGGGTAGTTACTTGGAAGCTGACAGTAATATACACTAAACATAAGATACTATTTGTGAAATTCTCTAAGTATAGGTATCTGTAGGAAGTGAATTTTATTCCAGTGTGATGGTTTTCATAACTGCCTGTTTCAGCTATTTTGTCTAGAATCTATACTGGTAACAATATTTTTATCCTTGTTTGTGATTGTAAATTAAAATTATAATGTAGTATTTTGAACTTTTGAACAATATATACTTGTAACATATAGTAACATCCAGTCAGTTTACATTACAATAATGCCGAGAAGCAAGCTATCTTAGCCAATGTTTTTCTTTTGTGTAGAATTTCATGACTATTCGAAATGTTGGTATTAGGTAAAGAAAGGGATTTCATAATTTTCAACACCTTATAATTTGTGTTGAAATCATAAGAACAAGAGGTAAACCATGCTCCTACCCTAGATTACTCTAATGTACTTATGTCATTGGTTGTGATCTACTTAGAGATGACAATATCAGTAATCACGTGTATTTTTCAAGTTACAATTTAACATCCACAAAAGGAGTAACTACACAGTCACTGAATGAGAATGGTTAGCAATCATGCATAAAATTTAAAAATTCTGATATTATTTGCTTCCTAGTCCTAAGACCTTTTGAACTACCATTTTAGAACCTGGAAATCATGTTCAAGTTAGTGTTGGGTTATTTGAGTTGTTTGAGTTAAGATCATTCAATTCATTTCATCAAGTTAGTCTATTTAAAGATTGACATAGTAAAAGACTTAACATTATAAGAGATTCAATAATGTAATAGTTACAACTTAGGTTATCTAAGGTTGAATATCACATTTTGTTAGAGCCTCGCAATAAGACATTGAACTTATTAGCAAAAAACATTTGAAATCAAAGGGTCAACTAATTGGTGAATGGAAACCTTTCAAATGAAATATTTTTTTGAAATACATTGGAGAGCATAAGTGCTAAGTTCTGAATAGGTCATTCATTATATCAATTGAAATATTTTTTTGGTATGAACAGGGATATCAAAACTGTTAGGTTTGGAATATGCTCGTGGGAATATACACCTTTCTAAATCTCCCTAGGGTGCAAACAAACCAATTAGTGCAATGTGCACTAACAACTTCTATTTAATATTCATACCGTTAAAAAAGAATTGATCTCTTAGATATGTATCATAAGGTATCTCTCCACTATGCTTATGTCAGTCATGCATGCATTGGTGAGGTTGTTATTCAAGAGCACCTTCTAGGAAATTTTCACACTCTAGTACAGACTCTAGAATAGTCAGTGATGCATGTATTGTTGATTTTGTTCTTAGGAGAATCTACTGGGAATTCATGACACTCTAGTATAGAGTAGTCATTTCTTCATACATTTTGTTAGCCTATTTTCCTACAATATGAGCGATTAGATGGCACTTCATTGAATCCATAATTATCATCCTTGATTTTTTTTTTGTCATATTGAACCAATCGTTGGGGATTCAAGCAGGGCGCTCCTAGTGATTCAAGAAGGAGGAGAGATAGTATTTGGTGGTGTTGATCCTAATCACTTCAAGCGTAAACATCAATATGATCCTATTACTCGAAAGGGTTATTGGAAGGTATGTAATAGAATCATGTTAATTTTCTAGGTTTAAGATTGACTATATTTAAGGATAAACACATGCATACCATGTTCTTTTTATGAGTCATAGTTACTAGTAGGTATGTCATGGGATTAATGTTGCTAATACTAGATACATGCATACTAGTTTCAATCTATTTAATTGACTATTAAATTGTATTTATGAGAGAATTTTCCTCCTGTAAAAAAGATTGAGGTTCTAGGTCAATTACTTTGCTACTCTTATTAACCAACGGGGTACAATCTTGAGCATTTGCTATAGATTCACCACTATGGGCTATCAAAACTTTGTCCACCTGAAATTCTAAATCCCCAATGTGAGCCATCTCACCATTAATGTTTGAGAAAATGCAACACCAATATTCTAATTGTGATGACCATGCAATTTGTAAATAAACTTCACCCAACCTATTATCTGAAATTTTTGCAAAACATCTTGGTAAGTATCAATTAACTATGAACTATTATGTTTTTTCCTATGTATCATCCACATGAGCACGAAGAGCATTAAGAATATTGGTAAATGATACACCCAAGGGTTTGGGGAAAGACCGAGGAAAACCCTTACTGAAAATGGGGATTATGAGAACCTCATGAAACAACATGAAACCCTCAAGAATGATTGAAAGGGATCACACAAAAAACAAATCTCTTAGTATCTCTGTTTTGATCAACCATATCCTTTCATGAATGTATGGATGTCTTGTCTATCATCTATTTGTTGCGTGCTAACTCTAAGGTGGCACCCTTCATAAATGACACTTCTAGATTTGAAATCAAAGGGTAAATTAACTAGTGAATGGAAACCTTTCAATTTTTTTAAGTTAATTACACAACATCCTGTCGCATTTTTGACGGCCATTGGAGGATGTCAGCTGAGGTTGTTGAAGATTTGACAGTATTAGTCATTGGTCACCCGACGTGTACCCATCACATCTTCGACTTCCTTCCAAAGATGTCTGATGAGACTGCCATGGCTCTGATAGCTGAGCCCATCGGATAGCCATTGCAAAAGCTATGGCTATGTGTCGAAAAACCTACGGCTATGTGTCAGAATTTCGGCATAGTGGTGTCGGACTTTCAAAATTTCAATTTTTTTTTGTTAATTACATAATTTCCAGTCGCATTTTCGACGGCCATTGGAGGATGTTCGATGAGGTTGTTGAAGATCCGACAGTATTTGTCTTTCATCGATCGACATGTGCCCGTTGTATCTTTGACGTACTTCCAAAGACGTCCAATAGGAATGCCATGGCTCCGACAGCCGAGCTCGTTGGATAGCTGTCGCAAAACCTATGACTATGTATCGGAAAACCTATGGCTACATGTCGAAAAAACTACAGATACGTGTCAGAAAACCTACGGCTACATGTTGGACAACCTACGGTTATGTGTCAAAAATATGACGGTATATGAAATTTTTTTGTAGCACATCTGAGTGACATTCGACAAGGCTTTGTCGCATTTTCGAAAAGCAGAATGTAGAATATTCGATGCTGTGGTGTCGGAATTTTGACAACATAATCATAATTTTTTTGAGCAGAACTGGCTGACATTCGATGATTGTATAGTCGAATCTTCGACAGGTATTGGAAGGACGTTGAATATCTGACGTTATTTCACCAACGGAAAAAAAAATGCATATGTTGAATAACCGACAGGGCATTGTCGAATTTCAGACATGGAAGCCATCGGATTTTTGGCCGAATTTCTATTCTGTATGCTCTTTTATTTCATTCTCACATAAATCTAGATCAGCAGTATCAGATCTTTATGCTCTCGTGGTTTCTTAGTGCATGTCCCCTACGAGATTTGAATATCGAGAGTTGGGTCTTGAACTATATGAGGCCAAGGAAAATACCTATCATCATTCCAAGAAACCTCACAAGGGGGGAGAAGAAAAGAGAGATGAAGAAGAAGGATATCGTATTAAACTGTTGCTCGAGGAATCCCTCACATGCAAAGGAACAAGATGATGGATAACTTCACCCAAATCCTTTGAAGAATGCCGATGACGACATGTGCACCTTCAATGAGCAACAATTTTGGGGATGTGACTCCTTTAAAGGTACAAGTTAACTTTGGCATCCACTTATTTAAAGGAAATATAGACGCAGATGCTTTGGAAAAATGGTCAAGTCCTTTAGAGGGCTACTTCTCTGTTCAAAATTTTCCCGACAGTGAAAATATCACCTTCGATCTCCTTAAGTCCCTCGCCCATATCAAATACTGATGGGATGGATACTTTGAGAGGCATGTGAGGGATGAATCTAAGATATTCATTACAAAAACTCTTGGGCATCTTTTGTCGATGCCGTTAAATATGAATTGTACCATGTTAGAAACTATGGTGACTAATACACTCGGTGGATGACATTGCGTCAGGAAAGAGACTAAAAGGTGCAAGAGTATACCAATATATTCCATACTCTATGCTCAAAGATGGGTATTAGAGACTCTAAATGAAACTTGGTTCTAAAGTAGTGCACTATCCTACAAAGGTACATTCAGCAAGAGATGTATTTCATGGACATATCCTCACTAGGAGAAACTTACCAATATGCCGTCAAGATTGAGAAAAACTTTAAGAAAAATAATAAGAGATATTTTGGGTCTTCAAATCAACAACAAAAGATGAGAAAAAGTCTCCCTAATTCACAACCCAAAGTAAAGAGCAAGGATGGAAAAAGTCCCAACAACTAGTCCAAGCCGCAAGCAAAGAAGGGTAATGGGAAATTGAAGAAGGAAACCAGAAAGTGGTGCGAGTTCCAAAAAATCCCATGGCACAACACTGATTAATGCCTCTCAAAAAATTGTTGCTGGCCGAGAAAAAATATTCGTATCTAGACTATGAATTAGAAATTCATGCAGAGAAAGAAAGGGGTAAGCAGATCATTGATGCATAACCTAGTGCCACCATCACAACCATAAATATCCAACGAGAAGACTAAGAGGAGCTAGAGGAAGGGGAGCGCCTCTTCCATTCACAACTATGTGTAACACCCCAGTTTTGACCCCGTTTGCATTAAATACATATATGATGAAATATTGTAAATAATCATGGTGTGGAGCTAAAGGAAAAAACCACACCATTGATTTAGCATTTTATGTTTCGGTGATTAAGATCAATTTCGATGGTATTTTGTGCTAGCCGACACCTTATAATTCTGGACATCATAAAAATATGCAATTTAATTAAAAACCCTCAACCATCTATGCCAATGTAACAAATAATGAGATGGGGGCATGATTTTCCTAAGGATGAGAGGGGGGGGGGGAATGTTTAACCTTGAGCCATTTGGGTAAAATCCATGTGTCAGAAGAAAACACCCAAAAATGTATGCCCATTCCCTCACACATTCAAGTTTTCATCTTCCCTCACGTTTTGGGGAGCAACTGGATGTTTTTTGATCATCCATCCTTCATTCATGTGGAGCTTTTAGGAAGCTTAATTGTCTTGAGTTTTTATCTTTCACGTTTTTAGTTTTCCTCAGTGTGCATACACAATCCATCATCGGTATCTCACCAAAACGTTGTGGTCAATTCTGATCATTCTCTTTCCACTATGTGGATGCACGCTGGGCGTTTGTCCTGTTTTGGTAGAATTATATTTTGTTTTGGTCATTTGTAATCATTGGTGGTTTTTCCTCAGTGTTGTTGTGTAATGGTCTCCTCTGTCATAGAGTGAGTGGAAGCATGTTTGGCTGTGTTGAAATTGTGGCTTGTTGTGTGTACATCTTGTTCATTCTATGAACTAGTTTGGGAGTGGGGAATGTGGTCTGAACTAGCTTGGTAAGACTAGTGTGGGAAGGAACCTCATAGACAGATCTAGAGGGATGGTTTTCTTCTTTACACACCCTGAACAACACTGGAATGGAGGGCATAACCCGAGAGAATATGTAGCAGAGAAGGGCATGCTTGCTTGTGTTGGGTGTGTAGATGTTTTAGAAGTCATGCTAGATCTGGTGCAGGTGTCCATAGGTTTTTGGTTGAGCCCACTAGCTTAGCAGTCAACCTTTCTAGCCCCTTTACAGCCTGTTAAACCCATATGTTAGTTGGCTTGGATGGTCCTTAATGTGAGTGTTGGCTTAATTGACTGTAGAGTGATAAAATCAACAGTATATTGGCTTGTTTATTTGTAACATGATAAACCCAACTGTGTTGGCTTGGCTGAGTTTTTTTGTTGTATCCTTGGATATGTGTGAGTCTTCTAGTGTTCTCTTATTCCTTGTGGAAATCATTCCCAAATCGAGGGTGACAGTGCTGCTAAGATATTGATGAGTGCACTGGCCTATGGCTTGTTAGGATTATTAATCCTTCGTTGTCCAATTTGGTCATATGTCTAAATCAAGAGTCATGTCTAAATCGGGAGTCCATCCAGTCTATTTTTAGTCACTAGCACCATTGGGTCCACTTAGCCTAATTGGGGCACATGTTCCAATTACTAAAGTGTGTGGAACACTGATTGAGGCCTATTGCCATTGATTTCACTTGCATGCATTAGTTTAGGAGCCTCCTAGATCAATCCATACAATTTAGGAGCCACTAGAAATGTCGACACCAACCTTCAGCAGTTGAGTTTAGTTAGTGACTAGTCTCAGTTACATTCAGTTCTAGTCCTCTACATTCAGTTAGCACTAGGTTTGCATGGCTGCATGTAGGAGAGGCACATTTCTCACCTACCACAATGATTTAGGCTTAGTTAACAGTGAATTAGACACTTGAGTTGTGTTTTAGAACTGTGATAATGATTTAGACAAGGTAAGTTAAACATTGAGTCCTCCGATAATGATTTAGACAAGGTATTAGTTACCTACAGTCAAGTAGAGTCTAATCAATTCAAATTTCCTCATGTGGATTCAAATTGCATGTGGCTATTTAGCCATTGTATTACATTGTAATTAATTATCTAATTACTTTTTTCTTAATGAAAGCATTCACAGTTGCAAGCCATTTTTGCATTGTTTCATTCTTCAATAATTGAGTAAAATTGTGTGATCTATCTTGTGAGTTGTGTGTTTATCCACAGATCTATGTGCTCAATTTAATATGGTTGGGTGGAATGTTGCAGCGACGTAGCTAGTTGTGGAACAAACTTCTTTCAAGATAAGTGTTTCTTGTTTGTAATCTCTGCAACTGTATTTTGTTAATGAATTGTGATGAACATGTCGAATGCTTTGCTGAATGTATTTACTTGTGCTATATATTGCATGTTTTACACATCTGTGTATGTTTCTAAGCTCAATGCATTAATATGTTATGGGCCTTAGATTCCCGGATTGCTGATGGTCTGAATGTTCAAATATGTCCAAGACTTCAGTAAAAAAAGTTGAATTTCTTGTTAGAAACTCTTCTTTCCACAATTTGCGGGATGAGGGATGCGGGATGCGGAAACGTTAAAGTGTAAATTATTTTTTCCGCAACTCTTCTTTCCACAATTTGTGGGATGCGAGATGCAAGATACAGAAACGTTAAAGTGTAAATTTTGTTTTTCGCAAATCTTCTTTCCGCAATTTGCGGGATGTGGGATACATAAACGTTAAAGTGTAAATTTTGTTTTCCACAAATTTCCCTCCGCAACTCTCCTTTCTGCATGCGGGATGTAGGATTCAGGATGCGGGATCACAATTTCCATTTTCCCCGATTCCACAAACTCAAGCTTCCTGCACTGTTGATTCTTGCGGGTGGATTCTCAGTCATTGATCTATTTCCAAATGCGTAACAAATGGTGACCGCCAATTTCTGTCGAGATATTTCTCTGCCGTTCGATCTCCTCTGAGATATTTCTTCGTAGATTGTCAAATTGAACACTAACAGGATCGATTTCTCTGTTGTTGTGAAGTTGGAGAATTTATCTGCAGACTTGAATAGGGTGATCACAAGATGAATGGATGTCTCTATATATCTCTAAAAAATCAGGAATCCATTAAAATTACATACAGAATTTAATTATAGTGGAGCTAGATGCTCTTGAAAAATCAAAGTGAGCAGTTATGGTTGCATTTCCTCTCTAGTGGATGGGAGGGGATGTGACAGTGTGGTATCAAAGCCTGAATATTGAAGAGTGTTTTCATAGCCATGCTCAATGTTTCAAAGAAGAACAAAGGTTCTTTAAGAAATATTCAATTCCACACAATAATCGGGGCATGGGTACGTGACATAGTGGTATTAGAGCTGCGGGTTGCAACATTGGGCCTTAATGGGCCAAGTTGAACAATTAACAGAGTTGTTGGTAAATGGTTTCAACATATTGATAGATCCATAACAAAGAACACTTCCATGGGCAGTGGGTAAGTGGTTTGATTTTGAAATTATCTAACAAATTTTGTTTATTAACACATTTTACAGAATTATAGTCACCTTCAAAGGGAAGCATTCTAGATAGAGCATTTCAGTAAAGTTGGTTGGATGAGCCATGAGAACTGACATGGGTGATGATGCACAAAAACCCAATGAATGCACGGAAGATGCTATGGGGGAAAATCTCTGAGTTTGAAATGCTGAGACAAAGTATAATGGGAGGAGGTTTCAAGATACTCCCCTAGATTTTGTAGCCACCATGAGAAGCCTAAGGGTGGAGATGCAAAGTCACAGGGTAGATAATGAAAGATTGGTTAATGCTCTAGAGGAGTAGAATTAGCTGAATGCAACCATGATGCAAATTTTGAAAAATATTCAGAGGTGGATGAACTCTGGGGGCCGACAGTAAGACCAAAAGGAAGTAAGAAAACCGATAGAAGAAGAAAGATGTCTCCTAGTGGGTCATCTAACTCTGAAGGATCCACTGGTGGTTCAAGTTCTTCCTCTCATGAGAATAAGAGAAAGAAGATCTACTAGAACCGTTCACGTGATGAATTTAAGAAGGCAAGGACTCCTACCTTTAATGGTGAGATAAAGAATGGTCAAGAAGCTGAAGCTTGGCTTCTTGGGATGAGGAAATATTTCCAAGTGAATACTCTGGAAATATGAAGGATAGAGTAGCCATCTTCAATTTGACTGGAAGAGCATCCATATGGTGGGAGAACTTTAGGCAAGTGAAAAATATTAATGAAAGGAAGATTGTGTGGAAACAGTTCCATAAGTATTTCAAGCAGAAGTACCTCTCTGATAGGTACTATGATGATAAGATCAAAGAATTCCATGAGCTAAGATTAGGACAACAGACCATGGAAGAGTATGCAAACAAGTTATTGGAGCTGTTGAGGTATGTCAGGTACATCAAAGATGAAAAAGTGAAAATCCAGCATTTCCTGAGTGGATTTCCTCAGTCCTACAAAGACAAAATTGAGTTTTATAAACCTAGAAATTTGGAAGAAGCAATAATGAAAGATAAGTATGGATATGAGCAAAGAAAATGAAAACCTAATTATCATAAGGCATGGAAGGACAAGAAGAATGAGAATTATGACCAAAGGAAGAAAGGTTTCAAACCTTCTAACTTCAGGAATCAATAGAAGCAACCACCACATGCTGAGAAGCAGCCAGCCAGAGTGATGGGAGAGAAGCCAAGAGAACCACAACAGAACAAAGAACCAATTCAATGTTGGAAATGTGGAGGACCCAACATGCGCAGGAATTGTCCACTCGAGAATGAGAATGAAAGGCAAACTTATAAAATTCAAGAGACAGAAACAATGGGTCAAGTGGCAAGAGCCGTCCCTAGGATTTATGCAGCGCTGGAGAACCGTCAGGTAGATCACCAGTCAACTATGGTTGAAGTTGCAGGTAAGATTGCTGAGCAATCTGTTTCTATTTTGATTGACCCTAGTTCTACTCATAGTTACATTTCTCCTAGAGTAGTGGAGATTTGTGTTTTTAAGAAAGTAAAGCATAGCAAATCATGGTTAGTTCAGATAGCCACTAGAACTAAGAGAAAGGTTAGTGAAGTGGTAGAGAAATGCCCATTGGTAATGAATGGATTGGTCACTTGTGTAGATATGAATGTTCTACCACCTGGTTCCTATGATTTTCTCATTGGAATGGATTGGCTAGAAGCTCACAGGGTAAATCTTGATTGCTATAATAAGAATTTTGAATGCATGGATGAAGAAGGGAATCCAATAGTTGTAAGAGGCATTCAAAAGGTGATTTCTATGAGGCAGATTTTAGCAATGTAGTTGAAGAAGTTTTGTAGGAAGGGTTTCCAATTGTATGCAACTCATATTGTGGAGGCAACAAAGAATGAAACTATTAGGTTGGACTTAACTATCCTGTATTGCAAGAATTCAGGGATATTTTTTCTGATGAGATTCCAGGGCTTCTTCGAAAGAGGGACATTGATTTCACAATTGAACTCAGTGCCAGGAGTAGCACCAATGTCCAGGGAACCCTACAGAATGAGTACACCGAAAATGATAGAGATAAAGATGTAGTTGCAAGAGTTATTGGAGAAGAAGTATATCAGGCTAAGTGTGGGAGCACCAGTTCTGTTTGTGAAGAATAAAGATGGTACACTTAGGTTGTGTGCTGATTATAAACAGCTGAACAAATTCATTACGAAGAACAAATATCCTTTTCCTAGAATTGATGACCTCTTCGATCAAATGAGAGGAGAAAATAAATTTTCCAAGATTGACTTGAGGTCTAGTTACCATTAGGTGAGAATCAAGGATGAAGACATTCATAAGACAACCTTTAGAATAAGGTATGGGCATTATGAGTTTGTAGTGGTACCATTTGGTCTCACAAATGCACCATCTACGTTTATATGCCTTATGAATAGTGTCTTCAGCAGGTATTTGGACAAGTTTGTTCTTGTTTTTCTCGATGACATTCTTATTTATTCTAAGAATGATGAATAGCATGAAGAGAATCTCACATTGTAATTACAATTGCTCAGGGAGCATCAGTTGTATGCAAATTTGAGCAAGTGTGAATTATATAAAGATAAAATTCAGTATTTGGGTCACATTATCTCAGAAGAGGGTATATCCATGGACCCTGACAAGATTGAAGCCATTATGAATCGGCCCACTCCAAGAAATGTGAGAGATGTAAGATCTTTTATGGGACTTCTAGGATACTATAGGAGATTCATTGAAGGATTCTCCAAGGTTGCGCATCCAGTCACTTCTTTGCAAAAGAAGGGAATAAATTTTGAATGGACAACAAAGTGTGAATAAATCTTCCAATGGTTGAAGAATCTTCTCACAAGTGCACCAGTATTGAATATTGCAGACCCGAAAAAATATTTTGTGGTGTGTACTGATGCATGCGGTCAAGGGCTTGGAGGAGTCCTTATGTAAGACAACCACATAATATGTTATGAGTCAAGAAAGTTGAAGGAGCATGAGAAGAACTATGCCACTCATGATCTGGAACTTGCAGCCATAGTACATGCTCTCAAGATATGGAGGAATTACTTGATGGGCAAAAGATTTGATTTAAGGACAGACCATTGTGGTCTGAAGCATTTGTTTCATCGACCTAGTCTAAATGCTAGGCAAGCTAGATTGATGGAGTTTTTATGTGAGTTTGATTTTGAAATCAAGCACATAAAGGGAAAAGAGAATAAGGTAGTTGATGCACTCATTAGGAAGGTGCAAGAAATGCATGTGGCATCCATTAGTATTTTCTAATCAGAGTTGAGGCAGTAGATTGTTAATCATGTTTCTAAAGATGAAACGTATGTGCAGGTAAAAGACAAGTTGTAGCAGCAAAGCCTCAAAAAGAAGTATGAGGGATATATATTAGAAGAAGATGGACTCCTTACTTATAAGATTTTTTTTTTATTCCAAATGTATCAGATTTGAGGAGGTTTGTTATGGATGAGATCCATCAAGCTCCATATTTTGGGCACCCAGGATATCAGAAGACAATTGCTACAACTAGAAAGCAGTACTTTTGGCTAGGAATGAAAAAGGACATGGATGAATATACTTCAAGGTGCATGAAATGTGAGCAGGTGAAGGTTGAACACCAACACCCAACAGGTTTTTTGCAGCCTTTTCCAGTTCTAGAATGGAAATAGGAAGTTATTTTCATGGACTTTATTACAGGATTGCCAATGCATTGGAGACAACATGATTCCATCATGGTTGTGGTGGACAAGTTAAAAAATGCAACACATTTTATACTGGTTAATTCTATGCATAAGACTAATGACATTGCTAATATCTTCATGAAGGATATTTTCAAATTACATGGATTTCCTAAGGCAATAGTCTATGACAGAGATGTCAAGTTCACTTCCAACTTTTGGAAGGGATTGTTTGCAGATTTGGGTACAAAGTTGAATTTCAGCACTTCCTACAATCCTTAGACTGATGGACAGATAGAGAGAGTTAACTAGGTACTTGAAGACATGCTTCACATGTATGTGATGGACAAACCAACCAAGTGGGAAGATTATATACACTTGGTAGAGTTTGCTTATAACAATGGAGAGAAAGCATCCTTGGGGATGAGTCCATATGAAGCTTTGTATGGTGGGAGGTGTAGGACACCAGTGAATTGGGATAATTCAATGAATAGGGTTGTGCTTGGTATAGAATTTCTCAAGGGGATGGAGCAGGAGGTTGTAAAGATCAGGAAGAATCTGAAAGCAGCCTAGGATAGACAGAAAAGCTATGCAGATAAGCATAGGGTGAACAGAGAGTTCAGTGTTGGGGACCATGTTTACCTCAAAGCGAGGGAAAAGAAGAGTTCCTTGAAACTTAGACTTTGTGCTAAGCTGTCACCTAGGTACCGTGGGCCATTTGAAGTGCTTGAAAAGATAGGGCTAGTTGCATATAGACTTGCATTGCCTACTAGCACTAGGTCTCATAATGTTTTTCATGTTTCTTTGCTTAAGAGATATGTACATGATCCTAACATGTGATAAATTGGGATGTGATCCAGGTGGAACCTGAGGGAGAATTCCAAATTGAGCCAATGCACATCCTCACCAGGAAGGTCACAATGCTCTAAACCAATTCATAGGGAAGGTGAAGGTGAAATGAGAACACTATGGTCTTGAAGAGACTACATGTGAACTAGAGGATTCCATGTGATTGGAACATCATTTTTTGTTCAATTCCATGGAGCATTGAGGGTGGTACCAATGTAACATTTTGTTCAATTTTGTAAAGCACTGGGGACAATGTCGTTGAAGAAGGAGGGGAATTTAACAACCCAATTTTGACCCTGTTTGCATTAAATATATATATGATAAAATATTGTAGATAATCATGGTGTGGAGCTAAAGGAAAATGTAATGTCCCCGACCCTCTGACCGATGAAGAGGACACTACAAACACCAAACACACGGGAAAATAGCCCCATGAACATGAACATGCATAGAATGTTGAAATAAAAAGCTTAAACATAAAAACATACTATGATGCATAATCCTTCATATACATAGGGAAAACAAACATACATTATTCATTCAAGCATGCCACATGTTCATCCTATTCATTAATCAGTAATTATAAGTGCAGATGCGAAATAGTCAAGAATACTCATCTGATAAGAACTCATCCCACAACCAGCTATGTTGTCGCAACGTTTCACCCAACCTTCGGCTAGCGTGCTCATCAATCTCTCAGCAACACTGCCACCCTCGATCTGGGCATTATTCCTCAAGGAATAAGGGTCAAAGCAGGCTTACACATAGCCAAGGTACACAAATAAGCCAAGCCCACATAGTAGGGTTTATCAGGCCATCAAGGAGTTAGGAAAGGCTAAATGCTAAGCTGGTGACCTCAAACACCAGTTTTCTCAAGCATACCCAACCTCTAATCCTACTCTCAACAGTCCGAATACCAACCATTGCATACCACAAGAAAACAAATAGTTCACAACTCGGTGAAGAAGATGAAGACAATAGGGTGACAACCCCAACCCAAAAGGTGAAACATAGCTCTAGTCCACAAGACAACTCAGATTTGTTATTGGCCCTAGCGTGGCGAAAAAACTCAGCAGCAACCCCAAAAAGGTTGTTGTATACATAGCAACCCAACCTAGGGTAAATCTACAGCCCCAAATTCACAATGAAATGGTGGCAACAATCCAGAATCCACAATGGATGAGAAACCGAACTCCTAGCATAGACAGGAAAAAACTCAGCCAACGAATGTGGAAGAAAACACAGACAACAAAAATGGGAAACAAGGGATCCTCCCTTAATAATGAAGCCATGGCACACTTTCATAGCAACCACCGATCAATGAAGAACTACAGGCAGAGTTCCATAGCAAAGTGACAGGACACTACATCGTCTAGACCTAACCGGCATCGCTGGAAAACAATGGCACTTTATCCCCAAGAAAAACCCATCACATTTTCACCGATTGCAAGGGTGGATTAAACACAGGCCCTCCGCGTGAACGGGAGGGAACATTTCACAAAGGAAAACCGCCACAAAAAGGGAAAACACAGCAGTCTACAGCTCAAAATCCACTAGGAAGGATGGAAACAATTGTTAGGATACTTAGACACTTAGGAGTTAGTTAAGATCAACTTGTGTAATATATTCGTTAGGTAAAAGTGTGTTTCTTTAGTATGCATTAGTATGCATTTGTAACTATTCTAATCCGACGGTCATGATATGTTCTAGACATAGAGTGACCCGACAGTTCAACTTCTCTTAGATCATACCTACCATTGATCCATGGCTTAACACCTGATTGGTCCATGATCTCTATTTAAAGAGCATAGAGGGCCCTTGGCTAGTTGATTGATTATGAGAATGTCATGTAACTTTCTTTCTTTTGAATAATAAATTGCTCCAAGTAGCTATTTGGCTGGGGCTGTGGACTGTTTCCCTCTCGAGGGTTTTAACCATGTGACAAACATCGGTGTGTTGATATGTGATATATTTGTGTGAAGTGGTTTTCGAAGGTGTTTGGTCTTTTGGGAGTACTCTGTGTACTCGAACATGGTATTAGAGCTTTTATGAGGAGCTGTTTTCGGTTTTGATCAAGATCTGGAACCGGTGTTGCCGAAACTTTGAAAGGGTTTCTTGTTTTGGATTTTATGTGAATTTTTAGCCTATGGGAGCTATTCCATTGCATCCAACGCACCGTTTCCATTGGAAAATAGTTTTCATTTCACCAAAAACCGTTTCCGTTTACTCCAGAAACACCCATTTCGGTAAATCTGAAGGTATAATGTTACAGTGATGGATTTTTTTTTAAATCTCTCATATTTTATTAGTTTATTATTAGATCTTTTATGTTTTAGTATTGAACTATTGTTTTCCCTGACTACGTATGCTCTTTGCTGTGCACCTTGCACAATCGTGGCGAATCAGAAACAGTAAGGGAAAGTTTTTTTTCTTGTCTTTTCGGCTACGTATGCTCTTTGCCGTGCACCTTGTGCGATCACGGCAAATCAGAAACAACGAAAAAACTTGAAAACATAGACTTTCTGGGTAAGCTAACCAATATCTAACCCCATTGTGTGGAATTTTTTTTTTGTTTTTTTTTGTGATTTGTAGGAAAAGAAAGCAAGCATGGAAAACGAGAGAGAAGAGCTAAAAAAAAAGCCTCCTTCCTCTTTCCATATTTTTACATGCCTTTTAAACTTAGCTCACTTGGTCCAAAGTTTCTTTACACCTTGATAAGTCTTGAGTTCAAGTCTTATCAAACTACTTTTTAGTGCATGCAATTTCTATTTTCAAGTTACTTTATTGTAAAAGTGCATCTCATATTGATAAAATAAAATAAAAGTGAGTCACTTAAGTCTTTTAATTTATTGCCACACTATTTAAAAAGTCATATTATTGTAAAAGTGAACATCACTTATTCTACAAAAGTGATTCACTTCAAAGCAACTTTATTGTAAAAGTGATTGTCAAAGGTTGATCTTGGGAAGAGGGGGCTTCTTTTTTTTAGTTGGTCAAGTTAATATCTGCCACGTCATTATTGGGGACATCTTCAACATTTTCTTTGATCAAGCATAACTTCATCATCCATAATCAGTTTTAAGTGCCGTTTTATTTTAAAACCGCATATTTTTTCGAGCTCTTTGCATCCAGATAGTTAGTTTCTGTTCTTTTAGCCATTATTTTATAGTATGGCCACCCCTTGTGATATTATACTTACAAGTTCTAACTATTTCTCATGGAAATCTCGTATGGAGGATGTTCTACGAAGTAGGGGACTTTTCAGGATAACCTCAGGGAAAGAAACAAAACCCATTGACGATGATAAGAAAATTAAATGGCCAATTAGATGTGATGAAGCTCATAGATTGATTGAGATGTCAATCTCTATTGATTTGCATTTCCACATATCTGAAATTGATGAACCTGATAAATCTTGGGAAAAGTTGGAATCTGTGTTTGGTAAACACAATGAAATTTGAGGTCATCAACTTGAGAATGAGTTGATTTCCTTGAATCCAAATGATTTTTTATGCATTCAAGACTATTTATCTAAGTATAAAACTCTTAGACTATTATGTGTAGAATGCAACATTAAGAAAGAAGACAAACACTGAATTTATCATATTCTTTCCAAACTTGGACCTGCATATTCTATTTTTGTATCTACATTCTACTCCATGAAAGAATCCTTGACTACATCTAACTATTAAGAGCCTAGCCTTGAATCCTTTTGTGATTCCTTAATTAGAGAGCAAGATAAGCTCATTCATCTTGGAATAATTAACAATGCAGATACATCTGGGAAAGCCTTATTGTCCCAACAGAAAGAAAAGTCCAAGACTCCCAAGGAATAGAATTTTCGCAATAATAAGACAAACAACAAGGGTCCCAAACCCTCTCAGTCAGCTCCTTCTTTAAAAAATGACAGAGGATCCAAGCAAAAAGGAAAGACGATTGAGCATCATTGCAATTTTTGTGGGAAAGATAATCATGATGAATCTAAGTGTTTTAAGAAGATGGCAGCCTTGGAAGCAGCAATGAAAAAGCACCACATTAGCCTAGATTCCCCTTCAGAATCTACCTCTCATGGACATGCACTTTGTGCTTCTGGTTACTCTTATACTGCATCTTCTTCTTCTACTTCAATTGAATGGCTCATTGATTCTGGAGCATCTTATCATATGGCTAAGGATAAATCAATCTTTTCTACTATGCATGAATATAACACCAAACAAATATTTGTTGGTGATGATAGATCTCTAAGTGTTGTAGGATTTGGAACAGTTCCAGTAGAAAATGGTCATTTCAGTGATGTACTATGTGTTCCAAAAATTTCCTGCAATTTGTTATCAGTCTATCAAATTACTCATTCAGGTGAAGGTAAAACTGTGATGTTTACACCTCACCAAATTATAATCAATGATTTAAAAAATCCTCAAAATATCCTTGCTACTGGAACTGTTGATGATATTACCAGGTTGTGCAAATTTAACAACTTTGGGTCATCACCTTTTCCTTTAGTTTTTGTTGCTCATAGTGATAACTTGAGCAAACTTTGGCATGAGTGATTTGGTCACTTAAATTATCGCTCATTGCAACAACTATGTAAAGACAATATGGTGACTAGTCTTCTGCTGGTATCTTGCAAGGATGGTGTTTGTTTTGGTTGTGTACTCGAAAAACATCATCGGGACAGTTTTGACAAACATGCCTCTTCGCACGCCTCGATTCCTTTGGAGCTTGTGCATAGTGACTTGTGTGGCCCTCTTCCATCTGCTTCCTTTTCTGGTTTCAAATATTTCATAACCTTCATTGATGACTACTCTAGACGCATTTGGGTTTACTTCCTAAAACTTAAGAGAAAAGTATTTAGCATATTCTTGGCCTACAAGGCCCTTGTTGAAAAACAATTTGGTCATCAAATTATTAAGTTAAGATCTAAAAATGGAGGAGAACATGTTAACAAAAAGTTCACTACTTTTTGCACTAAACAAGGAATCCAACAACAACACACTGTTCCATATACACCACAACAAAATGGTGTAGCTGAATGGAAGAACTGCACTTTAAAAGAAATGGTTAATTGTATGATCCAATCTAAAGGACTAAGTCTTCAATATTGGGCTGAGGCCATAAATTGTGTAAATTACATAGTTAATCGTAAACCCACTAAAATTTTACAAGGTATAACACCAGAAGAAGCATGAAGTAAAATTAAACCAGATGTAAGTCACTTTCGTGTGTTTGGTTGTGAAACATTTGCTCACATTCTAGATGAAAAACAGAAAGCATTGCAGTCTAAAAGTGAAAAGTGCATATTTGTTGGATATTCTAAAGATGCAAAAGGTTATATACTTCTTCAGACACATTCTCATGATATAATCATTAGAATAGATGTTAAATTTGATGAAAATCTCTTGGCCTACGAGCCTAACTTGGTGGGTGTGCCATCTTTGGCCTACGAGCTTGATTCGGTGATTATGCCTTCTTCTTCCTCTTCTTCCAGCTTCCTTGACAGGTTTCCAACTCCAGTTTCTGATGATGACATTGAGGATGAAAATCCACCTCCGCCTACTCATGTTCCTCTAATTGCACCACCCCCAATACTTCCTCGATGGGTCCGTTCAACATGTGAAGCAGTTGGTGATCTTGCCAGTGATCCTAGAGATCAACGTCGAACACGTCCTCAGTTTCAGCGAGCCTCTTCTCTTTTGGCTCAAGTTTTCGAGAATCATGATTCATAAAATTTTGCAAAAGCTTCAGGAAATCCAAATTGGGATGCAGCTATGGATGAAGAATATCATTCCTTAATGGCAAACGATAGTTGGGATCTTGTTCCTTTTCCAAAAGGAAGAAAACTTGTCATATGTAAATGGGTTTACAGAACTAAGTATGCATCAGATGGAAGTGTTGAAAGACTTAAGGCAAGGTTAGTTTCCAAAGGTTTTTCCCAAGTTGAAGGGATTGACTACAATGAAACCTTTGCCTCTGTAGCAAAAATGAACTCCATCCACCTTGTTCTTTCCCTTGCAGCCTTACATAACTGGGAAGTCCATAAAATGGATGTCAAGTCTACCTTCTTACATGGTGATTTACATGAGGAAATTTACATGGAACAACCTCCTGGATATGTTCAGAATAACTCTAGCCTTGTTTGTCTCCTTAAGAAATCTTTATATGGCCTTAAGTAATCTCCTAGAGCTTGGTATGCCAAAATGGATAGCTTTCTCCTTGACATTGGTTATTCTAGATTCCATTCTAACCCCAATGTCTATACCAAGAAAGTAGGAAACCATCTCATCATACTTGTTATTTATGTTGATGATCTTATCCTTACTGGTAGTGACCCTAAACTTATAACCCATGTGAAATCCAGTCTTAAGAAATTTTTTGAAATGTCAGACTTAGGACATTTGCATTATTTTCTTGGTCTCCAAGTCTTGCAAACCAAAGAAGGAATATTTCTTTCCTAGTCTAAGTATGCTTGTGACCTTCTTCGTCGTTTCCACATGGAATATTGTAAACCAGACCCTTCTCCCTTTCAGTCCGGAGTCAAACTTTCTGTCACTTGTACTTCCCCTGAAGTATATGCCACCTTGTATCATCAGCTTGTTGGTAGGATTTTATACTTGACTCATTCCCGTCCTAACCTTTCCCTTGTCGTTGGTCGTGTTTCTCATTATATGCAAACTCCTCATGAAAGTCACTGGAAAGAAGCAAAAAGAATACTTCGATATATTTGAGGTACAATTCAGTTTGGGATTCATTACAGTACAGGGGGGAAACCTTTGTTGGTTGGTTTCATTGATTCAGATTGGGCCGACGATCCTGATGATCGAAAGTCTACTGCAGGTTATGTTTTTAGTTTGGGATCTGGACCTATCACTTGGGCTTGTAAGAAACAACAAGCTCTTGCTCTTTCTTCAGTAGAAGCAGAATATTGAGCCATAGTTAATGCCTGTTAGGAAGCTTTATGGCTTCGATAGATCCTTTCAGAGTTTGGATTCGAGCAGCAGCAACCTACTCCACTTTGGTGCGTTAATCAAAGTGCCATCAAGCTTGCAAAAGATCCAGTTCTACATCAGCGTAGCAAACACATTGAGCTACACATGCACTTCATCATAAATCTTGTTCATGATCGTGTTATTGAAGTGCTCTATTGCCCTACAGATAATCAAGTTCCAAACATCTTCACCAAGTGTCTTACAGAAGCAAAGTTTTCTAAACTTCGGTCTATGGTAGGAGTTCAGGAATGTGTCCTTAAGGGGGGATAGGTTGTAATGCCTCCTTCCTTCTCCTAATAGTGTCACTTTTGTAAATCCTTCAATCCTATCCCAAGTTGTTCTTAAGGGGGGATGTTAGGATATTTAGACACTTAGGAGTTAGTTAAGATCAACTTGTGTAATATATTTGTTAGGTAAAAGTGTGTTTCTCTAGTATGCATTAGTATACATTTGTAAATATTCTAATTCGACGATCACGATATGTTCTAGACATAGAGTGATCCGACGGTTTAACTTCTCTTAGATCATACCTGCCATTGATCCGTGGCTTAACACCTGATTGGTCTATGATCTCTATTTAAAGAGCATAGAGGGTCCTTGGCTAGTTGATTGATTATGAGAAGCTCATGTAACTTTCTTTCTTTTGCATAATAAATTGCTCCAAGTAGCTATTTGGCTGGGGCCATGGACTGTTTCCCTCTCAAGGGTTTTAACCACGTGACAAACATCGGTGTGTTGATATGTGATCTATTTGTGTGAAGCGGTTTCTAAAGGTGTTCGATCTTTTTGGAGTGCCCTGTGTACCCGAACAATAATACATAGTCTAATGATGCCAAAGGAAACTGGTTCTTTGCATGAATGGAAGGAACATCGCCACAGACCGGCAATCAACGTGAGAGAGGGAAGGTGAACCCCCAAACAAAGGAATGTGTATCCTTTAACTCCGTCCACGTGAAGAAACTAAATGGACTCACGATCTAGTTAGTGGCCAGACCAGCTGCACGATGTGGAGAGGGAGAGAAGGCGTGGGCATGGTAGTGGTCTTTCTGCCAGCAAATCATTGCCCCAACTAACAACATAACAACAGGGTGGTGATACATGGCTAATCCCCAATGGGGTCTAGGCTTAGCAATCCCCCCCCCGCTTACCATTGGGAGTCATGCCCTTTTCATTTAACGTTGCACCGTCGTAGCTAGCTGTAGGTTTAATTAAATTGATGTGCGTGTTTACATGATGCCAAAGCTATAATGTGTCGGATAAAACGATATACCATTGGCAACGATCCCTATTGTTGAAACATAACACAACTAAATTGATGGAGGGGCTTTTGCCTTTAGCTCCTCACCATGATTAATTACAAAGTATACATCATCTACCCTTTAATGTAAATGGGGTCAAAACCAGGGTATTAGAATCCCCTCGCCCTTGGAATAACATTGTCCTCGGTGTTCCAATACATATACAATTTGCACATCAAAATTTCAAAATTTTGCAGACCTGTCCCATGTTCAATTATTTACTCTGAATGTTCAGGACCAAGCCCCATGGCTTCCATGAGTTTCTCCTGCTATTTCTCAGCCCTTGGCTTATCCCGAAGCCTAGGAACTTTGTGGCTGCTGCCCTCTTTATGTTCCCTTGCTTGGTAGTATCGACATAAATGATGTCCTCCACACCCCCATCATTTCACTGGTTGCTTCATCTTTACCTGCTCAATTTCCTTTGAGTCTTCATGCCTGGACCATTTCTTAACAAATCGCTTGGACGAACATCCCATCATTGATCCACCTCCTTTCCTTTGCCGATTGCTCCCAGAAGGATTTTCACCTCCCTTTGCAAACCAATAGAGTCTTGCAAAATCTGGTGGTTCATTTCATTCTACCTTTTCTGTATCTTGAGCATCTCTCCAATATTCTCTTGGGTCCTAGAAATCATTTAAAGGAGACTTCCATCCAAGTCCAGCAACTTTTGGTCTGCTACCATGATCAATGTGCACCACTAGATTTCACCTTTCTCACCTGTGAAATGCATCATTGAAATTCTGTTAGACCAAACATAATATAGGCATTAATATCAGTCAATTATTTTCTCCATTGGCATGACAGTCCAAGTCTTATCAAGGAGACTTTCATATTTTTCATGCCTTCCCAACAGGAACATGAGCTCATTCATGTCCATCCTTGGGTAGGGAATTAACCATTCCAATATGCGTAATTATTTTAAGCAAATAGACACATTCTATTTTTAGCCATACATGCATTGAACAATATTCTGTTTTCACAATGCATAAGTATATATATATATATATATATATATATATATATATATATATATAATTAAAAGGCAAGAGAGAACAACAAGAGTTTTTCCCTCTTTGTCTTGTTCCACCCTGGAACCCACACCACCGCTGTGGATTTTCATGCTCTTAGCCTCTTTCACTTCACCGTGAATGCTAGACCAATCCCTCTTGGTCATGACACTTAGTGTCTCTGGTCGATTTCTGACCTCTCAACCATGGGGCCTCCCCACATGGTTTGTTTCGGATGCTAGGAACTTCATAGCCTCACTAGCACCTTTTTCATTACTGCTCATTTTGAGCTCTTCAGGATAGTCACATGTTCACATGCACCCCTAGGATTCTCTCATAGTCCTTGTTTCTAGCGATACCTATATTCAAACATTGAAAAAATTCACATGCTTAGTTTATTCTCATTAGTTTTTATCTCTAAAACAAGAGCTTAAAACATCATAACCAAATCATATACACATGTATATTCTTAAGCAAGAATTTGCAAAATGAACCAATACTTATTTGTATTGTGCGTTTCTTCATTGGTCCATAGGATCTTGGTTCGCTTTGCAAGCCTTGGGATCGCCTATGAACTTGGATGATAGGTCAGCACGCAGGCTGCTGCACAACATACTTTTATATATATCAGGCACAATCAAGCCAACCCTCATTGGGTTTATCAGACCGTCAACAAGTCGCCTGTACTTATATCAACAACCAATCATTAGCCAAGCCAACCCTCGTTGGGTTTATTAGGCCATCAACAAAAACACATGCCCTTATATCAACCATAACAACCATTTTCCCATATCACCCAAGAGACCACTCCCTTCTCTGAATTGACAATTCCTCAGGAATGTCTCCTTCTCTGTGCCATTTATAGAGACCACTCCCTTCTCTGAGTTGACAATCCCTCAGGAATGTCTCCTTTTCCGTGCCATTTAGAGAGACCACTCCCTTCTCTGAGTTGACAGTCCCTCAAGAATGTCTCCTTTTTTGTAGAAGGTAGGATGAGCCCAAGCCATTATCCATTTAGTGTGCAATACTAGACTACACATGTATAGCCTGACAACACAAGCAGTATAAGCATATTCGTTAGCGTTATTGCTCTAAAATTGTAACCATATTTCACACCATTCAATATCAAGTATTGAGACACCAGGAGTGCGTCCACTCCCTAGGGTGTAATCAATATTGAAAATCCTTTCATGATATGACATCGGAAAAGTGTGCATCCTTGTCCTATGTGTATCATGTAGGCCCTATTCATACTCAGGCAATCAGTCCTAATGGAAATAAAATCAAAACATGTTCTGCATATGGAATTTTAACAATCTAACATGCATATTCTTAGCTAGGGTTACATAACACTTATCCATTTGTTGTAGCAGTATTCCTTCATTAAGGAGGAATGGGGGCTCCCTTCTTTGAGTTTACAGTCCCTCAGTTTTCCATCCCAATTTTCTCTTTACATTTTGTACCCACGCATGTCTTACCAACATAACCCATACCATCTCACTCATGTTGCTTACCAAACATGTAGTGCAGATGAGACATTTCCAAAATGTCCAATGGAGTTTCCCCCGAAACCCATTTTCAAGATAAGGGAAAACCTTCCCATGAAGTTTGGCTCCTCCAGGCCATCCCACATGGTATTCCTACAGCGTGTACCCCTGGCACATTCATCAAATAGCCAAACAGTCCATCATTATCTGATAATACAATCCAAATGTGATTGTTCCATAACCAAGCAATAACATTATTAATTAAATTCAATGAGAATTTGCAACTCTGTTTACTACAGAAATTGATTTGCTTGGCAATGAGGTGATGCTCATTTGTGGGTCTCTTGTAAGAAACAACACTATACCCATTATAATTTCATGCTTACTAGCATAACATGAATACCCACTTACAATGCATCTTCCTGACACAATCCTATGCAAGCCAATAGTGATTAGTAGTTGTCAGCATTTTCTTAAATCTGAAATTCACAAAATTAAATTTACAACTCATTATGCATACAAACTATTATCACAGCCATGAGACTCTTCTCACGAGGTTTGGCTCTTCCACATGGTTGATTCTGGCCTTTGTCATGGTCTTACCCACTTTTCTATGTCCCAAACAATCTACTGAAACTTGAACCTCAGTCAGCCAAACACTTAGTAAGTCTTGATGCCTATAAATTTTTCCATTGCTGCAACAATCATTGAAGCATTTTTAGAATTTATAAAATTCAAACATTTCCAATTGTTAATCACATTAATATTACCAAAACTCATTTACTTCACACAATCATTATCATACTTTAAATTACAGGGTACAGTCACATCATTCATGTAATTTTAAATGAAATGTTTAGATACTCCTTACTTCACAAGCATATCATTCGTACCACCTTGCTCTTTCATAGAGCATTTCTAGCAGCCAATTGATCATGACTACCCTCTTCATGCACTTACTATCCTGCATTCACAACAGCCTTTGAAATGGTTCTAGAATTGTCATCAATTCATCATTTCAGCCATTAGTTATTCATAATATCACATGCACTTATCTCAATGCATTCATGCAATGCATCACAACATTTGCACCTATACTTATGCAATCAGTTACTCACACCCTTCATATGCATCCATTCAATGCATAACTACAAGATTCATAGAATCTTTTAATGCATATCCATTCAATGCTACCTTGCATTGATTCAGGAATACTATGCATTCAACATACCATGCATGGCCTAACCCTGGCTACTTCATATAGGATGCATTACTATAATCAAGATTAGCAGTGCTTACTTTCCTTGGCTACTAAGCTCATCACAACATAATGCAGGAATTTTACCTTTCTATATGAATGCAGTATAATATTCAAATATCCACAGGGTATGAGATCTCTTACCTTTACCACTCCATGCAATTTGTCATAATCAAACTCTTACCTTCATGGGTCCTACTTACACCCTTGACATTACCAGTTTGGTTGGTCCTTAGCAAGAGATTGCAGAGTTTGCTTACCAAATTTTGATTCTGGACTTGTTGCCTTATCCCTTTCTTCATAGGGTTTCTAGTCACATTCATCAACATCAACAACATATTCAGCCATGTTCGGGTTGTTGTTGGTTTTCCACTAATGCCAACACCAATGCCATAATTATCATTAGTGGCTCATTATAAATGTACATGTAATATCCTATGCATGCAAGGCATATCCTCATACATTTCAACTTATAAAATGTAGTTATAATCAGCAAATTAGGGTTTAAGTAAATTTCCCTTTTCAAGTCCCTCATCTGTGCATGGAACTCCTCTTCCATACAACAACTGGTTTGACTTCATGGTATTGATACCTCTAGGCATGCAATTCTCGGATTTGTCCATATTGATAGCAACACATTTCTCTTTCAGCAATCACTAGCACTTTGCTACTCCGCATTCACATTCTGGTGACTCTCCCTTGTTCCCTGCTGGATAAGCTTTCCAATGCATGTCCACAGGCTTCATTCCGACCTCCAGTGTGAAAACCACACCGCTTGAAAATGATGCTTTTTACCAAATATATTTTGGTCTGAAAGGCGAACTTTAGCCACCTTGAATTTTCTTCCTTTTCAGCCCTGTAACCCACCGACAGTCTGCTGAAATCCACTGAAAAGCAGTTGGAAGTTGCCGAGAAAATTCCACTTTGAAAACCCAAAAATTCCCTTTGTCAAAATTGAGTCTCATCCCAACAAAATTTTTGACGTTTCGACAACTAGAACGTCTAATTTTCTCCGCTGTATCGGCGGGTCGCTTGCCTATACCCTTCTACTTTTTCGGGCCCGTAGTGGTCTATTATTCTGCAACTGCATCCAACAACCTTGAAAACCTCTGTGGATCACAGCTTTGTCAGCGGTTGGAACAACAACCCACTATGGCATCGGACACCTAGTCCTCTAGACATCCACAACAGCGGCATCGTTCTCATTGTGGTGTCCGCGGTTAACTAACCTGTCGATGGATCGGAGCAATTATCCACTAACTTTTGGTGATCCAAGATTGAATGGGTCCACTGTATCGGTGACCCAAGCCACTAAACTTTCTAACATTTCGAAGATCAAACATTAAATTTTCCTTCTATTTGTCGGTGATTGGAACATTACCTACCGCGGCATCGACGGTCGGAGAAACTAACCACTTTCTCATCAGATGGTTAGTTCCCACCCGCAATAGTGGTAATCCAATCAACTAAATTTTCCGTGGTGTCAGCGAACCCATCAACTATTTTCCATCGACGGCATCGGTGGTGCGAACAACTAAAGTTTGTTGACATCTTTCGACGCATCGGTGAATCCATGCTTTAATTTTTGCCGATAGTATCAGCAGTTTGGTCAGCAAAGTTTCACCAATGGCTTTTAACACTTCTGAGAATTTTGGCAAAATTCCTTCCTTTTTCTTGCTGGTTTCAACTTTTTCCTGTCACTGCATCTACGTTTTCATCGTCTAATTCCCACCGATGGCTGATGGATTTCAAAACTTAGAAATTTTTTTGCAATTTTTCCCTCAACCATTCATCAACGATGTTAAAAACTATCTATCGATGATGTCAACCACTATCCAATGGAAGGATAGTTTCCTTGCCACCTGCAACGGCGGTGCACCATCAGCTAACTTCCTCCATTGTAGTCGCGGACTTTTTGCCGCCATCGATAGTTTGATCATCTAAAACATTGAAGGTTCTTTCCTCTAACTTTCGCCGATGTATCGGCGTTTGCTTCTTCTTTCTCTCGCCAATCGTCGACAACCCTAGAATTCGCCAAATTCCAAAAATTTTCAATACTTAGAATATTTTATTTCTTCTTCTTCTTCTTGTCAGCTGCTTCATGGCCTAATCCTCTTCTGTTTGTCGCTGCCGTGGTTCACTGAACACGTCAACATCGATGACTGGAAGGACTAGCATCGACAGAATAGCTCATTCCAGAGCTGCAACGACGGCTTGCCATCTTCTATCATTTTCTGATCGGAGGCTAAAACACATCGGCCTCGGGAACCTGTATGCGTCGAGGGATTAGTGCACTGTTCTTCGATGACCTAATCTCTTATCATTTTCCGATGGCCGATGATCTCGTGCCTTAGAAAATTTTTGAATTTTCGCTTTAAGTCTCTTCTTTCCACCGCCGCTGTCGGCCGTCCGAGCAACTATTCGTCAGGCGGATAGTCCATTACATAGCCCCAGGGGTGGACACATCATTTGCTACGCCTTGCTGATGTTCATCGGTGATCAATACCACTAATGTCTGCTGATCACTGATGATTTTCTTGCCTTAGAAATTTTTTTGAAAACTTTCACTCCGCTGACGTCGTCGGTGGTTCAACCAACTAATTTTTGGCGACCTTTCATCCTTTCCCATCGTCGTATTGGCTCAACCATCTCTTATCCAATGATGATAAAATAAACTATTCATTTCTGATTTGCAGGCTGAAGCACATTGGTCATCGGCAGTCGGAGCTTTTCCTCGTTGGAAGACTAGTGCTCTAGGCTTCTGCAACGGCGGGTGCACAAACCAATATCTTCTTTCGATGGCCGATGATTTCGGGCCTTAGAGATTTTTTTTCAAAAATATTTTCCCATTGCGTTGGCTGCTAAAACATCTTCCTTTCGTGGCATTGTTGGTCAAAGGCTCTATCCGTCGGAGGGATAGTCCTCTAGCCATCCGCAACGGTGGCGCTTGATCAGTTAAGCATCCGCGATCTGTCTGTCTAAGCTTTCTGATGTGCCGATGGCCAAACACTTAGAAATTTTTTAAGACCAAGGATATTTTTTTGTCATTGGGTGACCCTCAGACTAAGTGAGCCACTACATCGGAAGAGCTTCACACTTAGTCTCCAAATGGGCCGATGGTTCCAGCACTTGGAAAATTTTTGAATTTGAAGTTTTTTTTTTTTTGGTCACAATTTTCTGATTGCTGCTGGGCAGAAGGAAACCTACCTCTGCTATGTGACCTTTCATGGCCCATTCAGGCCCATGCTGCAACCTTTAGCTTTGATACCACACTGTAACGTCCCCGACCCTCTAACCGGCGAAGAGGACGCTACTAACACCAAACATACGGGCAAATAGCCCCATGAACATGAATATGCATAGAATGCTAAAATAAAAAGCTTAAACATAAAAACATACTACGATGCATAATCCTTCATATACATAGTGGAAGAAAACATACATTATTCATTCAAGCATGCCACATGTTCATCCTATTCATTAATCAGTAATTATAAGTGCAGATGCAGAATAGTCAAGAATACTCATCTGATAAGAACTCGTCCCACAACCAGCTATGTCGCTGCAACGTTCCACCCAACCATAGGCCAGCATGCTCATCAATCTCTCAGCAACACTTCCACCCCCGAGCTGGGCATGATTCCTCAAGGAATAAGGGTCAAAGCAGGCTTACACATAGCCAAGGTACACAAATCATCCAAGCCCACATAGTAGGGTTTATCAGGCTGTCAAGGAGCTAGGAAAGGCTAAATGCTAAGATGGTGACCTCAAACACCAGTTTTCTCAAGCATACCTAGCCTCTAATCCTACTCTCAATAGTTCGAAGACCAACCATTGCATACCGCAGCAAAACAAACAGTTCACATCTCGGTGAAGAAGATGAAGGCAATAGGGTGACAACCCCAACCAAAAAAGTGAAACACAACTGTAGTCCACAAGACAACTTAGAGTTGTTCTTGGCCATAGCGTGGCCAAAAAAACTTAGCAGCAACCCCAAAAAGGTTATTGTATACACAGCAACCCAACCCAGGGTAAATCAACATCCCCAACTTCACAATGAAATGGTGGCAACAATCCACAATCTGCAATGGACAAGAAACCAAACTACCAGCATAGACAAGGGAAAACTTAGCCAACGAATGTGGAAGAAAACATAGAAAACAACAATGGGAAACAAGGGATCCTCCCTTAATAATGAAGCCATGACACGCTTTCACAACAACCATCGATTAGTGAAGAACTACAGCCAGGGTTCCACGGCGAAGTGACAAGACACTACACCATCCAAACCTAACCAACAACGCTGGAAAACAATGGCCCTTTCTCCCCAAGGAAAACCCAGCACGTTTTCACTGACGGCAAGGGTGGATTAAATGTAGGACCTCAGCGTGAACATGAGGGAACATTTCACAAAGGAATACCACCACAAAAAGGGAAAACAAAGTAGTCTACAACTCACGATCCACCATGAAGGATGGAAACAATACATAGTCTAGTGATGCCAAAGGAAACCGGTTCTCTGCATGAATGGAATGAACATCGCCAAAGACTGAAAATAGACATGAGAGAGGGAAGGAGAACCCCCAAACAAAGGAATGTGTATCCTTTAACCCTATCCACGTGAAGAAACTGAACGGACTCACGATTTGGTTAGTGGGCAGACCAGCCACACGACGTGGAGAGGGAGAGCAGGCGTGGGCATGGTAGTGGTATTTTTGCTAGCAAATCGTTGCCCCAACTAACAACGGAACAACAGGGTGGTGATACATGGCTAACCCCCAATGGGGTCGAGGTTTAGCAATCCCCCCCCCCCCCTTACCCTTGGGAATCATGCCCTTTTCATTTAATGTTGCACCGTTGTAGTTGGCTGTAGGTTTAATTAAATTGATGTGCATATTTACATGATTCCAAAGCTATAATGTGCCAGATAGCATGATATACCATCGGAAATGATCCCTATTGCCAAAACATAACACAGTCGAATCGATGGTGGGGCTTTTACCTTTAGCTCCTAACCATGATTAATTACAAATATACATCATGTACCCTTTAATTGTTGATGATGATGGTAGTTATAAGAACCTCATCTCATTTGAGGTCATCAAAATATTTAATATTTCGATGGTTTCACATCCCCAACCTTACAACATTGGTTGGCTAAGGCATGGACATGACATTCACGTCCATCAACAGTGTCATCTCTCCTACAACATCAAGCCCTCAAAGATGAGGTAATGTGTGATGTTATCCCATTTCAAGTTTGTGATGTTCTTTTAGGACAACCATATATGTTGAAATGTCATGCTGTGTACGATTCTAGACCTCGTAGTGTCATTATTACTTTGGGAAAGATACTCTACAGGATACCAAAGACACTTTTTGCTACTGCAAAGCAGCACCTCTGATCATAATTAAGCAGTGCAGGAAGGTAATCTCCTAGATAGGGAAATTCATACTCTTCATGGTTCATTCTAAGGGTGAATGAAATATCACAACAACATCCACCACCTCCACACAAAAACCTCTACGTAGTTGAAATAGGTGGACAAGATCGTGGAAGCATAGAAATGCATCTTTACCACACCCGTCAATGTTCCAGTACATTATCAGGTCAAGTATTTCATTGATTTGATCCATGGCATGCCTTTACCTAATGGTCTAGTATACAAGCATTCCCTCATGGAGAATGAATAAATCAAATGAAAAATTTAATAGTTAATCCAAAAGGGGCACATTCAACCCAACTACTCACCTTGTGGGATCCCAATTGTGTTGGTACAAAAGAAAGATGGGAAATTGCGACTTTGTATTGACTACCGAGCTCTAAACAAGATCAAAGTCTAAAATCAGTATCCCATTCCCCATATTGAAGACCTCCCTGACCAACTCAAGGGGGACAAATACTTAAGCAATATTGACCTGAATTTTGGCTATCATCATGTGCCAATTGAGTAGACTAATGTCTGGAAGATTGCCTTCAAATCTCGGGAAGGCCTTTTTGGTCATGCCTTTCAGCGTGAATAAAGCTCCAACAACCTTCATGAGGATGATGGATGACATTCTATGGCCATTCACCAATTCCTTTGTGGTCATATATCTATATGATATCCTCATCTACAATATATTATTAGTAGAACATTTGCAACATATCCATCAGGTCCTCAATACCCTGCAAAAACATAAGTTATATGCCAACCTAGAGAAGTGCTCATTTGGCATGGAAAGGGTTCAATATTTAGGATACATGGTGGAATAACATGGTGTTCAAGTAGATCCAACCAATATCCAAGCCATTCACGATTGCTTGACCTTGATGATTCTCACAGAGCTTTGCAACTTCCTAGGCCTTGCAAACTTCTATCACAAATTTGTGTTGGAATTATCTAATATTGCTTGGTCAATTAGTCAAGTGATGAAAGCTGGATCTAAGTCCATGTTCATATGTTCCAAGCCACAATAACATGCATTTGAGGAGATGAATCAATACTTATTATCGATGCCCATCCTTACCTTACCATATATGCAACAACCCTTGAGATAGATGATTCAAACTACGATGTTGGTGTAGTCCTTGCTCAACATGTCCATCCAGTTGCATATCATAGTGAGACACTTTCAGATATAGTCCGTAAGTACCTCACATATGACAAGGAAATGTAATCCATTGTCCAATCCTTCCACCAAAGGAAGCATTACATCCTTGGAAAAGAAACAATCATCCACATTGATCACAAGACATTATAGTTAATGCAAACCCATTGAAAGTTACAAAATGACAGCCATGAAAAGTGGTCCACTTACTTGTATAATTTCCACTTGAACATTAAATATAAGAAGGGAAACACAAATCGAGTCATTGATTTCGTCAGTCAACTTCCAGTAGCATCATTAACCATAATGCTAAACTCTTACATCCATGATACCTCTAGGTGGCCTTAACTATATGACAATGATCTTGAGTTTGCTACCATCTATTGACCCTTTATTGTAGGTACACTAGTGGCATACTTTCATCTTCAAGAAGGATTTCTATGCCACCTGGTCCATCTCTGTGTTCC
Organism: Pseudotsuga menziesii; assembly: GCA_001517045.1. Classification (NCBI taxonomy): domain Eukaryota; kingdom Viridiplantae; phylum Streptophyta; class Pinopsida; order Pinales; family Pinaceae; genus Pseudotsuga; species Pseudotsuga menziesii. Next base: position 64,522 of record LPNX011191484.1, on the reverse strand, counting down.
TTTAAGTGAGCATGCAAAGATGATTTTGGAAGAACATTACAATAAGGTGGCATGGAACTTTGGCACTGAGAATACAATGGCGGTATTGCATAAGTATGTTTATTGGACCGAACTTCAACAAGCCGTCGATCGATATATCATATAGTGCACTACCTATGCCATTGTGAAACCAACCATAAAAAAGAAAGTGTTGTACACCCAATTTCCCACTCTGAATGGGCCATGGGAATCCATCTCCATTGATTACATGTCAGGACTACCTTCAACTAAGCATGGTAATGACTTTTTGTTTGTGGTCGTGGATCTCTTCTCTAAGATGGCAATTCTTATAGCTTGCAAGAAGAGCATCTATGTCAAAGCCACTGCTAAGCTCTTCTTCGATCATATTTGGGTTCATTTGGGGATTCCATAGACTATTATTTTAGATCGGGACAATAGGTTCCTGATCACTTTCCGGTCTAGTCTATGATCATTGATCAATACCAAGCTCACCAAATCGATTTCCTTCCACACCCAGAATGATGGAAAAATAAAGGTAGTTAACCAGATGATTGTGCATATTATGATAATATACAATTCTAAACATACCTGCACATGGGATAAGATCCTTCCTTATGTTTAGCATAACTATACCAAAGCTCTTCACATCTCTGCTTGTCACAACCCTTTTTAGGTTTGCTTGGGTTTCCAACCATTGGCCCCAATTGGTGTAGCTTTGCCCCTTGCATCCACATAGGAGGAAGGTTGATAAGGCCACCATATTTGTTGAATGCATACAACACACCCTCCAATAGGTGCATGGCATTTTGTAAAAGTCCAATACTAAATACAAGTAGTGACATGACCAAAATCAAGTTCCACACAAATTCCAAGTTGGGTATAAGGTTTGGTTGCATTTGTAGAAAGTGAGGCTCACAAGACCCCACCACAAGATTTTTCCACTTCGAAGTGGGACATACACCATCACCAAGGAAGTTGGTGACAATGCCTTTGAATCAAGCATTCCTCCATTTCTTGGCATGCACCAAATATTCAATGTGGAGCTCCTTCGACCGTATTTTGCACCACTGTTGGACACCTTGGACGTGGCAGAACAATTGAAACCTACAGAGCTTAGTACTGATTGCATGGAACAAACCACCATTGATTAGATCATGGAAACACAGGTTAAAGGTACCCTCCAACAAAATACCCAACTATATCAAGTTTTCAAAGTAGGGAATCTTCTCCACTAAGGCAAGTGGCTCACCAGTAGTCAAGTTCAACATAAGTTTTTCCATTTGATGGGGGCACTCAACACAATGGAGACCACTGCTTCCTAAGGGGGGAGGAATAATGCATATGGGTATAGGTGGCAACCTACCTATTCCACTAGCTCAATTTTTTTTTTTCATTTTGTCAATTTTCTTGTAATTTTCTACAACTTTTAGGGTCCCAAACTTCCAAGGTTGTTTTGAGGACCTAAATGACATTTTTTGGTGATTCCAAGGGCCAAATGGTTTCCAATGGCATGCATTTGACCTCTTTTGATAGTTGAAAGTCTTGGATAGACCTTTCCAACATGCTATCGAATGCCCCAAACGAATATCGTATGCGGACATTATGACCCAGAGAAGTTGACTATTCAACTAACCACTTTGGGGCCACAAACTTTATGACGATTCATCTCCTAGGGTTAGGTTTAGGGTTTTATGCCTCTCCATGGATTTATGATAAACAACCCTTATAAATCCTTTTGTATTCATATTTTCACAAGTGATTGTATCCTCCACATCTCTTCTTAGAGATATAACTACCACCATTCTAGCTGATTTTGTTTTACAGTTTGTTCTATTTCATTCATTTAATAGAATCTGAGTTTACTGTATCACTGTGTTTATTGCCATATATCTGTGTATGTGAATATACATATGCTCTTTCATTTATTTCTCACATAATTCTGTATTATCGGCTCACCTTTTTCGGAAAGGGGGATAATTACATGAAAGAGAGTGAATCAACTTTAGTGTCTTTTAAAAGAGACCATCTCACACGGTATTCCAGGACCTCAGCTCGAGGGAATCTTTCGATGGGAAAACACACGTTAGGAAAGGTCAAAGGCTGGGAGGAACACTGTATTTTTTCCTCCAGCCACCCATTATCTATATAAGTATTTAATCATCAATGGTATTTTCATGATTATTATAAATAGTATGCAAGTTTCATGTGTGCTTGATAAAGTTTAAATTAAGAAAGTTTTTAGCCTCATCAGGATTGGCATTTTCTGAGAGAGATTGTACTGCTTTGTACTATTTATTGTATCGTATTTTTGTACTTGAGAATATATTTATGAAATATGATTTAGAAGTAGTTTAATGGATTATGATGGCTTTAATTATTGTATTTATGCTCAGTATATAAATCTGGTTTGAAATGAAAGGAATTGACTAGAATTTGTAAGGCTATGAATTCCTACTAGTAGTACAATTATCGGGATTTGTTAATGATGTTTTGTAAAGTAATTTAAATTATATATTTATAAGTCATCCAAGACTGATATGGGATGTAATGTGGCTTAACATGACATCCCAATATCAGGGCATGATCTTTTAATTCAGTTTCTTATGAGTTCCAGATTGGTAAAGAAATTGGTTACATTTTTTGTAGAAATTGTAGGGATTGCTTTTAGTTACTAAAAGAGAAAGTTTGGTAGGTTTATTTTATGAAAATTGGAATTAATTAGGTCTGATCTTTTTTACATCCACTATTTATCTATACATGATTCCACATCTGAATGTTAATTCAAAATTGTTTATGTTAAACTATGCATCCTAGTTAGTGACTAGCTACTTTATTTACTAGTTAATAGTTTTGAGACTAGTTTATTGAAGAAATTAAAAGTTTATGATAATCAGGTAGATCTGAATATGTGAACCTTCAAGCTGCACATAACATAAAATTATCCCTCTTTACCTCCATAGAGATACCCTATACCTTTCCTTACCTTAGACCTAAGATGGGTATGTTACAAGTCGTATTAGAGCTCTAGGTTACAACACTAGGGATATATGGACATTACCATGAGTCACGAATGTTATTTTATTCCATTGATAGGTAATTTCATGATTGAATATGTAATATGGAAAAGGGATATATTTCTAATAAATATTAATTATTGACTAAGAGAAGTGCCACACTTGTATAGCCACAACAAGCTCAATAACCCAACCGTTTGGGCCTTCTATGCACTGTCGATATGTGCTAATGTAAATTGTTAGTTTTATATCACGTTGAAGAATATTAATGATTTCCTAACCATGTTATTATGAACAACACATAGCAGCCCAGTACTTGTCCAAACCGCATTATGAACAATATTTATCATTAACCCCGATATCTCAAGTCCTTTGAAGTGTTACTTAGGCCATGCATGATGTTATGGCAAGGTGTTGTCTAAACATTAGATATGTACCCTATAATATGAATCCTAATGCGATAGAATACCGTTTATATATATTGTGATCCTTACATTTCTTGAATTATTTGTTTAAATTATGACAACTATAAGGCTAAAAGGGATATAATTGTGTTGATGTATAGTTTAACAACTATTGAAATTAAATCATGAATTAATAACGAATATGTGTACATTCATTTGAATCAAGTTGCCATAAACAAACTCTACAAAAACATCAATTAAGTCAATATGTGTGAAAGGTTAAGTTTTATAATGATTAAACCCAAAATGTCTTAAGTTAATTAAATAATGACTTTAACTAAAAGGAAAAGAGAAATTAACTTAAAATTGTAGTTCATTTACGCTCAACTTAACTCTAATTCTTAAGCTTAATAAAACAATGAAGGACTCAAAGTTGTAGTTTACTTAAACATTGAATTTAAGATAAAGTTTTAAATTAGTAAATGTTGAATTTAACCTTAAGTTTTAATCCTAGTAAATTTAACTAAAGGATGTATTTTTGTTGAACACTAACATAAGTTAAAGTTTTAATTTAATTGGATTTTGAATTTAGATTAAAATATTTGTTTGGTTAAAGATTAAAGTGAAGATACACTATTGATTGGTGCTTATTCACCAGGGACAATACCATTTATTAGTTTGAGAGAGAGAGACAGAGAGAGAGAGAGAGAGTGAGAGAGTGAGTTATCAACTTATGTAATTGGTTGGATTAAAGATTAAAGTGAAGATACACTATTGATTGGTGCTTATTCACCAGGGACAATACCATTGGTGCTTATTCACCAGGGACAATACCATTTATTAGTTAGAGAGAGAGAGAGAGAGAGAGAGAGAGAGAGAGAGAGAGAGAGATTTATCAACTTATGTAATTGGTTGGATTACCAGCCTCAAAATATGTGCGATATAAGTATTATATATATGATCTATGCTACTTGGTTGTTCATATATATATATAGGTTAAGTTTTAATCCTAGTAAATTTAACTAAAAAATGT
>LPNX011191484.1:0-59732 GCA_001517045.1 Pseudotsuga menziesii | reverse complement strand
GAGAGAGAGAGAGAGAGAGAGAGAGAGAGAGAGAGAGAGAGAGAGAGTTCTTTATCAACTTATGTAATTGGTTGGATTACCAGCCTCAAAATATGTGCGATATAAGTATTATATATATGATCTATGCTACTTGGTTGTTCATATATTAGTGTATATAGCGCTTTGGATATCATTTCCTCATTTGTGAAGTTTTCTTATTTATTTTAATTATTTGATTTCTAGTTTGGGAAAGAGCATCCTCTTGGAAGAAACAAAATTCCCATCCTGATTGTCTCAATATATATTAATTAATTGATATGGTGTTGGAATGATGTCTCCTTGGCGAGATCGTAATTCCCCTTCAAATTATTTTAATATGTATTAATTACTTGGTATGGCGTGTAGAAAGGGGATTTCTCCTGAAGAGAATACATTCCGAGCCTCACAATGTTTTGTTTAATTGCCTAGGTATAAGTATTATAAAATGTATGATCATAATTTATGGCATGGTTAAATGCATTACATTGTTTGGAATAGTATGATAATTAACAAACTCAACAAGACTTATGGGACAAAATCAACAAGACTTCTGGGACAAACTTATCACTATCCAACCCTAAAAACTGACTCAACAAGGCCATGAACCGTCGGGATTCTTCATTAAACAAGTCAATGTCAAGGGGGGAAGGTTCATTTTCAATGTGTTATTCATGTTCACAAGGATTTGTACCATAGTTATACATTAGAAATTTGTTCCTAGAAGAAATTATTTTTCCTAGCTTCACCTTCGTTTATCCTCTAAATTTTGCTTTACCCTAGTTTTACCCTAGTCTTTAGATTCCTTTAATAGTTGATTTGATCATTTTTCTATTTTAAAACAAATAAGGATAATTTTTCGTTAATATTTTAAAAGTTATTTATTGGAATATATGCATAGCCTAATGTGTGAATGGTTTCATTTGCTTAATAAATAAAATCTTGACCTATACATGATGAAAGTTTGATGTTTTTATGGTAAGCGTACTTCATTTATGAGTTTGGTACATACCAACAATGCATTAAATAGTGGAGGATATGATAGCGCTTCTCGATTGTTTCCACCTGTTAAGAATAGATGACATGTGGTTCATAAATAGTCCTTCTGAATAATGAAATTGATAGGAGTTAAGATGGTGTGTCAAAGCATGAGTACAATGTAATTATACCTAGATGTACAAAGAGATTTTTGATATTTGCAAAAAGATCGTGGATGCAAACGCTCATTTAACCATACAAACTATTAATAGACCTTTCTATGCATAGTTTAGGTTTGTTTGAATATTTTTACAGGTATTGAAGTTAGCAGAACCTCTAGATCATGATGGCAGTGGTTAAAATACTTAGTGGTAAGATATATAGATTGGAGCCAGATAATGTTAAATGGATGGAGCAATTCCTAGGATGTACATAAAGAATGAAGACCGTGGGTTGATTTTCTTTACGTGAACAAATGAAAGGATAAAATTTGCAGGTAACGTATGCTTTTATAAATAATTATAAAGACTTTGTAGTGCATTCACAAACCCTAGTTTTCACGGTAGATGAAGTTACCATTGCAGAGGCCATAAGTGTCCTCGCTGAGGGTGAAAAATGGTTTAAAAAGCATTTTTTTAAAGTTAATCTTAGTCAATTTTTATTGCCTGGTTTTGAAAGTTTAGTTTGGAGTAACGGTATCATCTAAATAGTGTAAAGCTTGAATGGAGGGATATTTTAAGGGTGATTCAACATTATATCACTCGTGAAGGACGTTTTGCTACTATATTCAGATACCATTTGAGGTTTTCCATTGCATATTAATGGAGAATATAAACTTAAATTATCTTATTACCTGCTGAAGAGCGTTGAAAAAATGATTGCATGAGTAAAAAATCATCCTGAGCATAATATCCATTCAATATTCCATCACGGTTTGATTAATGTTTTGATAACTTCTGAATTGGGGAAGACTGGTACGTATTAGCAACACTTTATTTTTTGCTCATGTTTTGAAGCTGAAATTCAAGAGAAGGGCGATGAGGAGATTAAGAAACAAAACAGAAGGAAAAAGAGGAAATTGGTTGAGGGTAAAAATGAGCAGGTGCAAGAGGTAGGTCACTCCTATTTCCATAACCGATTTCCAGAACTCAAATTGAAAGAAAATTAGTTGTTGAGTTCCAAAAAGAGGGAATTGTGGCCCCATATACTCTCAGAGAGAGAAAAGAAAATATAGTGGTTCAGGAAGCTTTAGTACAGGAAGAAGTCCCATTTGCAAATAATGATGAAACTAGCTGGAGGCTGAAGGCCCGATCTAAAAAAAATTAAGAATGAATATGGAAGCAATCCTAAACCCTAGGTTTTGAAAAAATACTGCAACTATGATAGAAGAATCGTCTAGTGAAGAGAATGTGCAATATGAAGAGGAATATTATCAGGAAGAAGAACAAACTTTAGCTCAAATCCAAAAATAACTAATGCATACACCTGTTTTTCCACAAAAGTATGCAAAGGTAAGGAAAAGGTAGTCAAGTTTGAAAATGGTTCGGGTTAAAAAACCTTAGAAGATGAAGAAGCTCCTGTACAGTTTGACATTGTGGAATCATATTCAGAAGTGGAAGTGTTAAAGAAGTCTTTACAATATTTTAAGGAATAGAACATGTCCTTAATGATTCTAATGAAACACTAATGATTTCCAATAGAATAATGCGACAAGACTTAGAGGAAATAGATACAAGCTCCTAGCAACTCATCACAGTATCCAAAGAAGCTTTAAGGAGGAAAAGGGTTAATGAGAAACAATACGAAGAAATGGTAAATCAAAATAAATACCTTCAGAATCAAATGCAAGATATGGAGGCAGAGCAACCCCAATTGAAGAAATGATCTCAGCATTGGATGTGTTAACTATCTTAGCCGAGGCATCCAGAAAGCTCTAACTAATCATGAACGAGTCCAGCTCAAGAGCTAGGTCATGTTTGATAAACAATTAGGACTGGACAACTGTTAGTTAGATAAAATTATGATTTGTTTATATAGTTGTTAGGATTAGAGTTTGAGCTTATCTTTTGAAGTGATTCGATCTAGTTTGAATGTAATCGGATTATCTATTTTTGGGTTATTGAGATGCAGGAAATGTGGATCTTAAACTGTTTTTAGTTTAGAAGTTTTTTGTATATAAGAACTCATAGTGAACAATGTAAGGCATGAGGAGTGTGGAGATCAGACTGATACTATATTCCACAGGCATGTATTACATTTCCTATGTTTATAAAGAATACTTTGAAGTGATTATATGCGAATTGAGCCTATTTTGTTTTAATTTTGAGATGATAAATGTTATGTTTTATTCCTAATACTTTCCCTTAGATAACTTTATTAGTGTGCTATGTGGTTAGAGTTTGGAAAGGTGGTATAGATTCCTCAACTTGCCAATGACTTTGCTTCCTGTAGCACAATCAAACAATCAACAGGTGAATGTGGTGCAGAAGTGTTTGAGTCACTCTTCAAGATTGAAGAGTTTGAAGATACATGATTGTATTTGACAATAAATGGATTCTTAAGTAAAATGTGAAGGTTAATAACAGATGAGGTGGTATGAATAGAGGCACATGAGTGAAGCTTCCACATTGATATATCACAAGGGTTTATACTGCATAAATTGATTGATATCCTTAGAAAATTCCTTGGTTCCCAACATACATTCGAGGTATAGTTTGTTGCCTTGCTTATGTTTGTAGTTGGTTGGTCTGGTTTCTTTAAAATGTGAGTATTTTTCTAATTCAATGCTCACAATTTGGTAATTATCGTTATATGTATTCAATTTAGATTCATGCAAAATAGACTGTAATCTCAAGTTTTGGAGGAACTTCTAGTAATTAGAGGTACAATCATACAAAAGACGAAGTTATTCAACGACTACAATCACCTCTTAAGAGAGCTATTGGACTGCCTTCTACATCAGAGTAATAAGAACAAGCATCACTTCTTATGGGTATGCATATCAGGTCTACAAAGTCACGGTGGGGAGAGAAATGGGAGGAAATCTTTAATATGCCCTATTTTGAATTATTTTTTTCAATTTAATCAATTCTTTGTTTTGCAAATACATGCAAGCCAAAGTCAAATTAATATGCATATCAAGCTTAAGATACGACGTTCTTATGTACAAAAGATAAAGTCGAACAAGCTTTAAGTTGAGGTTATATTTTAGCGCAAAGGTACAGAAATTTAAGGTGGCTTAGTCCCAATTGGAAGAGATGACTTGAAGTTAGCAAGGTTGCTTGCAGTTGGAGACGTAACCATGACTTCGTTTGAAAGTTACCACGTCTCCCGCCTCAACCTCTTAGTGACGGGTAGTGGTTCTCAAATATTAGCACGCCTCTTTAAAGCATTCTATTAATATAGCGTAAAAAAATTCGATGTTAATATATATAATATTATAAATAAAAATTATTTGGAAAATGTTTTAATTAATAATATTATTTGAAAATAAATATAATCATGTATATTTAATTATAAAAAGGTTTTATTTTAACTTAATTATTAAATTAAATTAATTTCTTTTTCATGAATATTTTTGTTTCATCTATAAAAGTGTTTTTTCTTCTAAGATAAATTGTCTAGAAATATGTCGACTACTTGAAACCAAAAAAATATTTAAAAATATAGTTATTTGAGAATAGTTACATATGATGTTCATCTTTATTATCAATTTATCACTTTAATTATATGATGTTTATTTTCATTAGTGCCGAGGATAATTAAACATTTCACCTCTCACATGGAGGTAATTTATTGAAGGGTACTCGACCATATGAGCTAACCCTTGGGGCTTAATTCCATCAAGTTAGTGATGACTATTAAATATTTGGACTCATAGTGACCATGTGTCCCAAAAAATAAAATGTGATGGGGTATTCTTTATGGTGGTATAAATAGATGTTTCATGTAACCATTTTCGTGGACTATTCTTTTTAAGAAAAAATGTGACAAGGTGGGAGGGATGGAGTGAATCTAGTTATGGATATTTATTGTTGCAGCATACTTTATCATATTGTTGATACAAATTAATAGTTAGTGTAATTCCCACTTGGTGCCCCTTGTTTTTGAATAGGAAACCTTTTGATAGTCTAGTTTTTTATATACTTTGAGATTTTAAGTATTTTGTGTGTAAATGAAATTTTAAGTATTTTGTATGTCAATGTAATGCTTCATTTTCACTTGTGAGATGTGATTCTTCCTTATTTTTATGGGGTTACAAATTTTTCATCATGCATTCCATTTGACCTATAAAGCATGAGATAGAAATGTTTATTTTTCTAAAAATGATTTGCAATTGGTACCTTGTTTTGATGCAAATATTAATAATATATGCTTATTTTGCAAAAAAATGCTTTGCACTAGGTACCTTGTTTTGATGCAAATATTAATAAAGTATATTGATGGAGAGACTTGAACCATGGTTGGAGCCCATAAAATATCTTTGTATTAGCAAACCTGACTATCCAACAATTATTATGTATATTATTTTATATAAAAACATGCAAAATTTTAGTAATTTTGATTTAGTCTATGTAATTTTTATCAACATTAAAACCCACTCTCAAATATGTTGTCAGACATTGTAAGGAAGCCAACATAGATCCATCCTAAAGGTGGGTCTATGAAACACCGAGAGGCATCCAATAACATTTTATTTGGTTTTACGTTTTTATTTTATGAGTGGATATAGATTTTTTTAATTGTTTTTTATTCTTTTTTTTTAAATCTTATGAGTCGATATAAAAAAATAGTTTCTTTTTATTTTTGGTACATAACATTAGTTTGCTACCTGTAACATTACATATCTCCCCAATTCTCGGTTGTAATCACCTTGCTCCTCTTGGCACAATTAATTTTTGCATTTTCTTTTCAAATGACACTTTTACCAGCCTAGATCCAAATCCTACACTCCATCAAGCTTCGAGAGGGATCTAATCTCCCGAGGTGCAAACCTCTTCTCAAGTATTGCACAGAAGGAGCTATTCGAGGAGAGGTTTGCACCTCGAGATATTTGATACCTCTCGGTGCTTGATAGAGCCTAGGATTTGGATCTAGGCTAGTTCCAGTCGTGGGAAGCCACACAAAACTCGAGTTTGATCAGCATTGAAAGAAACAGGTTAAGTTGAAAACATATATACAATTATGAGGATTATCATAATCTAATTAATAAGTATTTTTAACATATTTATAGAGAAATAAAATGTTTTACTAATGAGTCATTTCTCTTAACTGAACTTATTTTCAACTATAGATATAAACTCTTACAATTATTTTCCCTTTTGTCCTAGGCAATTGCATTTTTTTTTCTAAAATTCCAATGTTCAAAGTTTAGTTTCAAGTTTCAAAGGTTGTAAGCCCATGCTTATTTTCCTTTCAAATTATTTGTTCATATAAAAGGTTTGGTATTTTAGATTGCCATGCAATATTTATATCAATGCACTCACTCATCTCTCTCTCTTTATATTCAGTTTGTTGAACTTCGTAGTTTGACGAGTTTGTTGTTGATATCGACTCAATGTCCGTAACAATAATGTAATTATTACAACAAGCATATTGTCTAGGTATATGACTATATGAGGGATAAAAGATAATTTGAAATGCAAATTAAGATATAGGTGGATCAAAAGATTAAGATTGTAGGTGTTCATATTTGCATTTTAATGTTTTTTTAATTATTTAAATGCTGGTAATCCGGAGAAATAAGATAATTTGAAGGTTTTGGAAACAAAAAAAAATTAAGAAGGATTTTATGACTTAATATGTAGCACACCCTGTAAATAAGGATCTATTTATCCAGTAATAGTATTTTTAAATTTATAGCCTAGTCTAGGGTTTTCCATTTCACCCCAAACAATCACTCTTCTTTTGTTTTGCTTAGAAGAGGCACATTCTACATTACAATACATTTTTTCAACATTTCCACTAAAAATGATTTACTGTTAGAAATTTGATCTATTTTGACAATTAATAGATTTTTTTTTAAGATATATCTATGCTAGTAAAAGACATTTGTAAATTCTGAACTTGGGATTTCGTTGCTACCTACAATTTCTGAAACTAAGGAAATTGTAAGCCTTATTCATACGAATAAATTTTAAATAAAATTTGAAAGTACAACCGTAATCTTTTTAGAAATTTTAAAGTATAATAATGAATTCAGAATTTGAGCATATCTTAATTTTGTTTCATTATGATTTATGGATGGATGGTACAATGCTCATGGAAAAAAAATCTTGGGAAATGAAGGTATTGATTAGTGTTTGAAATAATATATTTTTTGAAAATTATAATTTTTTATTTTCTTTATTTTAATTGAAATTTGTTGAAAAAATTAACAAATCTCCTTGAGTGCAATTTTGGCGTGGGTTGTTTAAGAAGCCTTACATGGTTGTTTAGGAGGCCTTGCACATGGTTTTAAAATAATGTGCAAGGCCAACATATTTTTGCGGATAATTACATGGCATCAAATTTTCCATTGATATTACATGTGCCGAGGGAATATATCCATGTAAGCTTACTATCCTTAGTTTTTGTACTGGAATAATACCTGTTAAATACCTAGACACAATTAGCAATCACTAAAGTAGATAACATGATAATCAATTAAAATAATAAGTTACTGTCATTAGAGGGATCAAATCCACTAAGGAATTAGAGGGATTCACCTACCAATCATTCTCAAGAGTGAAATGTGTAATTAATTTTTGTCATTAGAGGGATAAATTCCACTTAGGAATTAGAGGGATTCACCTACCAATCATTCTCAAGAGTGAAATGTGCAATTAATTTTATTCAATGCCTATGTAGGAATTAGAGGGATTAGCCTGCCACTGCAATGTGTGCAATTTGCAATAATACATAATTTGAAATTATATAATTTTTTTTAGGAGTAGTTTATTTTTTATTTTCTTTATTTTTAATTGAAATTTGGTAAAAAAATTTAACAAATCTCCTTGAGTGAAATTTACGATGGGTTGTTTAAGAAGCCTTGTGTGGTTGTTTATGAGGCCTTGCACATGGTTTTAAAACCATGTGCAAAGACAACATATTTTTGCTCATAATTACATGGCCTCAAATTAAGGACTACCTTTTTCAAATAGAAAATTTACCTTTAAACTCTCAGATATTTATGACATGCATTATATTTAAACTTTGCAGGTTTATTCCAGTAAAACAACTATTTCAATTAGGGTTCACAGCAGTGTTATCGTGGGCTAAACAATTATTTCTAATAGAACACGTCTGTTGGATATGACATTTGATTGTTGTTAATATTCTCAGGGAAAAGCAATCCGCATTAATTAGACACCCTTCAACACAGAATAGACGTGAGATGACCAGCTTTGAGAAAACAATAGATTACATGGGTTGGAATCCTCTTCACATTGAAGATCATAGTGACAATCTAAACAAGGTAAGGTGGATTTTGGACAATGATGTAGATGTGAACGCAGCTGTGTTGGACATAAAATCTTAATATGGATCCACTATGCATTTTGCTGCCCCTAGAGAGCACCTTGGAGGTGATGGATGTATTACTTGAGAATGGAGCTGATATTGATGCATGAACAAAGGGTGCACAACAACATTTAAGCCCAAATTTCGATGACAGAATCCGATGACATCCAACGTAAAGTACGATTGTGTCGAATTGCAATGATGAAAAGTACTGTACATTGCAATTTTTTTTTGTCATCTTGCAGAGTCATTGAATTTTTGAATTTATGCTTCGTAGGTTTTGCGATGAACATGTTCATTTGAAATTCAACAACCTTGTCATCTGAAATTTGAAAACCCTATCGTTTGAAATTTGACGACAGTTCGTCTGAAATTAGACAAACTTCTCAAATTTTGAATTTTTTTTTATTAAAAAATAATAACAAAAGACACAATTTCCTGCTCGCTCACATATATCCCAATTATCCACTTCGCCCTCTCACATATATCCCAGATACCCACTTCTCCCATGATTTATGGTAAAAATTGTGGTAAATACTTCCATCGCCCCAGAATTTCAGTAATGGAGGGTGCCGATGGTTGAATCGCCCTTGATTTTGGTTAAGGGAGGATGTCTAGGGCTGAATCACCCTCAATTTTTGTCAATGGAGGATGTCCAGGGTTGAATCTCCCTTGATTTTTGTCAATGGAGAATTCCTAGGGTTGAATCGCTCTATATGTCATTTTATTTGACTGAATAACCCCTGGAATCCGTGATTTGGTTATTTTAATCTGCTTGAGTAAGATTCCCAACACTATTTGTATCATTGTTATATTATGCATCCCAACACGTTCCATCGGGATGACTGAGTCAAGTCGAGGAAGAGTAGCTACTGAAAGAGAAATATGCATCCGAATTGATATCGAAAAATGTCGATTTGCGACTGGAGAGGTTTTTCTTCATAGTGGACGTTATTCCTGAGGTCATCGAAGACACAGAACGCACAAGAGAAGTAGCAATGGTGGCCTTTAACTGCCCTCTATGAGGGATGGGACTTTGCTTTCCATGGAAACTGCCATCGAAATCACAATCACCTATTTTTACTTAAGAAGATGTTGATTAAAACCCTAAATGAAGCGTTTGAGGAAGATGGGTGTGAGACAATGTATATAGAAAGGGAGAAATGTGAGAATGGTCTCATAGTGATCAAAAGCCAGTGGATGAAAGAAACAACTGCAGTAATCATAGGTTGTATTTAAATATGTGTATATTGGAAGATTCATACATGAGTAATTTTAGTGATCTCGACCTCCATGAAATGAGGAATTTGGGAGTTTTTTTCCCAATTTGTTATTCAAAGTATTTTTTAGTTAATAAATGTTGCATATTTGGGGAAAATCGGGAACAAAGGGATAGATTCGTCCCTATATAATGCCCCATGACTCAAAGGAGTGTGTTTGTTTTGGTTTAACTGATTTCCATCTCCTTGAAGGTGAGTCATTTTATCTGTCCATCTAGTTTGCATGAAGGGTTATTTCAATTGTAGTTTGAGAATTTGATTCAAACTGATATCCTATATATTTGTGTGCACTTTTTGAAAGTAATCCCTGAATGTTGATGTAGTGTCTATCCCTGACTATTGTGTTGGCAGCATGTTATTCTTGGGGTTTTGAACATACAGATTTAAACACATGACCACAAACTACTTGATACTAGCACCACTTTTCATTTATTTATATGAATCTCCAACTTAGTGAGGATTTAGGTTTTTACTTAAGATGACATTTTTTTTCATGGTTAACACAATCCGTATTGGGTAATTTGACACTTTCATTTTCTTAGTTCAATTGTGAAAATATAACCCATATAAGTTTCTTAATGTTTGGTGAGATTTGCATTTCTGAGTCTATTAACATGATTTAGGGTTTTATATAACATATTTATAGATACAATTGATTATTATGCATAGAATATTGGATTAAAACTAAAGTATGTATTTTTCTTCTTCTTTCCATTCCATATCTTATCTCCATAATAAATATTTAAACATATGTAATTTGATTTTAAAGTTCCCTATTTCGAATCTCATTAACCTATCCGATCATTAGTGCAATCATGTTAAGATCCATAATGATGTAATCCGGTGGACTATTACTAATGTTTCTTTTTCACCAATACAAATTTGTGCAGGGTATGAGAAGTATATTAATGTGATTTTTCTTTGTATGCAAGAGTGGAGCTCTGTTTTTCATTGAGGCACTTTGGATACCCTGTTATAGAAAGTAGAGGAAAGCAAAGTGTCATAAAGCACAACACATGAACAAAGTCGGATGACCATTCAACACAGGTGCAAATTGACCTTATCATTTTTTTGTTTTGAAACTTTTGATTACTGTTAATTTTAACAAAAAACTTGTATTCAATTACAAAAGTAGTTGTAAAAATGGCTATGTTAAGGTGAAAATACCAGAACAGGTTACTAGATAATAAAGGATGTCAATTGAAATCTCTATTTTTGTCTATATTTTAATGTGTTTTGTGGATAGATTGAAAAGCACATTGACCTTATGATTTTACATTCTTAAGATTTTGATTTATCTGTTTTTTAAGAAATAATATTTATTTCTATTTATTTACTTTTAATCTTTTGATTTATATTATTTTCTTGGATTCCACTCAAGAGAAGTTAGAAAGGAAGTCTAATTCTTTATGATATTTGGTAGCATGTGTTGTTATATGACATGGACCCAAACCTATTGGATGCATTGACATGTCTCCTTATCTTAGAGGTCTATCTTCTAATCCTAGTGTATGATTACCCTTTCCCATAGACACATCAATTCATTCTATGGGGCTCATACCATGTTTTGGGGGAAGGAAGAAGCACTAAACTTAAGGGAGACCCACTATCCAAATGAAGAAAATATGTCAAATATTTTATTCGTTTTGACAACCTGCTCCTTTTTCTCTTGGATTAACACTAGCCCTAGTTAATTCACTTTCTCATGGATTATCCTAACTAATTGAGGCGTTGCATCTTCTTCCATATGAAGCATTGAATTGAATCATGCCTTATGATGTTGAATGTCCATTTTTATATCCAAACACCACTAAGTGAATATAGTCCATATAGACATGGAACGTTTGTCTATCACATACAATTGTAACATGTCCTCAATGACCTGATTAACCATCTTGGTTTGCCCTTATAATTGTGGATAATAGGGGATAATGTCATATGTTCAATGCACTTTGTGTCTCTAATTGATACAATTACCTTGGGCACACCATGAAGCCTCACCACTTACTTCACAAATATTCTGAAAATATTTATTGTTTTATGGGTAATCGAATGGGAATTAAATTGTTGGATTTATCACCTTATCCACTGCTACCTTGATGGAATCATGTTGTTTTGTTGACTTGGGTAACCTAGATGTCCATCATGAGCACAACCTATTTCCACACATGGAGAGGTAAAGGATGAACAACTTCACTAGATGTTGATGGTCTACATGAACCTTCTAACTCTGTATGGATCTAGATATATATTCTTCCAGTTACTTCATCCCTGGAAAAAAACAATGATTCTTCTGGAATCTCATCTTCTAAAACCTTGGATGTCTTGCATAAGGAATGTTATGTGTTTATCTCAAAATTGACTTTCTTAAATTTGTAGAGTTAGGCACAACATAGACTAGATGAAATCTTCTATACTTGCAATGTGCCAAGTATCCTTGTTTTTTTGCAATTCCTTCTTCATTAGAAGGTAATACTCATTTTCCACAAAATTTCAAGCACTCCTCACATTAAACTGACAAGTATTGATGGTAACTAGATGCCTTTTATAGCAAAGTACATTTTCAACTTTATTCTATTTTCCTTCATTATGCTTGATCTTGAAATGGTATTCACCAAGAAGCTCTAACTACCTCCTTTGCTTTGAATTTTCATGTGGTTGTTTGAACAAATATTTCAAATTCTCATGGTCTATTCCCAATTCGAACTTTTAACTAAGGAGGCTGTGTTGCTACATCTGTAGAACATGAACCACCAAACATGTTGTAAATCATACATGGAAATGTTTATCTCATGTTACTTAAGTTTTGAATATTCAAAGAATACCACATGCCCATTTTGGGTAAGGATTACTCCAATACCATCTTTACACATCAATGCATACGATAAGGTCTTTGTTTGTATTTGTTATTCTCAACACTAGTGCACTAGTAAGAAGTTTATTCATCATTTGGAATATTTCTCCACACCTCAGATTCCACTTAAACTTCCCAACCATCTTCTAAAGTGGGTTAGTAGTAAATGGAAACTTTGAGAATCCCTTAATCAATATCCTATAATACCCTTCAAGACGCATGCATGTTCTTACACTAGACACATTTCTTAGAGTGCGACTTCCTGTAATGGCCTCAATATTATTTAAGTCCACTAATATTCCCCTTTAGATATGGTGTGTCCCAAATTGTGGGTGTACTTCTGGAATAATTCACAGCTGCTTGATTTAGTAGATAGTTTATGCTCTCCCAACACTACTAGAGCACTTTGTAAGTGCTCCTTGTGCTCTTCTTCTTATTTGGAATAAGATATATTGGTGTACCATCCAAGAGTAAGAGGAAAAACTTGTCAAGTGTTTGTTGAACATGTTGTTTATGTGACATACATGTAGCTATTGTGTTCATTAGGTTGAATGTGACCACTACAAAGTCATAATTCCCATAATTCATCCTGAATTTGTCTTGGATATGTTTTCACCCTTTATCTAGATTTCAAATCAACTTTTGGGAAGACCTTTGGTCCTTTCATATGATCTCAAAGAATTCAATTTTCTTAGCAATGTAAACCAATGCTTTATTGTTACATTACAAGTTCCTATAATCAATGCATAATCTCAAGGTCCTATCCTTTTTATTCACAAAAATAATCGGTGTTTCCAAAGGGATACACTTAGACTAACATAGTCGTTGTCAAGCAATTCCTGCAGTTGTGTATTCAACTCTAGTGGTTTTGTTGTGCTCATTTTATATGGAGATTTGGATGAGGGATGATATTCTAGAGATAACTCTATTGAAAAATACACCTCCTTTCTTGTGGAAAGTCTAGACATTTCCTCTTGGAATAAATCCTTCAATTCCTTCAATATTTCAAACTCCTCAAGCTTGGGTTCCTTATTCTTGGATGACTTGATCACATTTTTTGTGAGCATTTGGTAGCCTTTCCTGAAACAATTATTTACTTCCATAGATGATTTATTCCTTATAAACATGGAACTTAGTCTTCCTTGTACCATTTTCACATTGCATTTGTCATTGATGCAGTCAGTTTTTACTGTATCAGTGAACTTTGTTTTATTGTGGAAGAAACCAATCCATTCCTACTATCACATTACACTATCCAAGAGGTATAACATTTAAATTTGCATGACTGGTGAGTCCATTTATCTCAACTATACATTTCTTCACCATCTCATTTGCA
Organism: Pseudotsuga menziesii; assembly: GCA_001517045.1. Taxonomy (NCBI): domain Eukaryota; kingdom Viridiplantae; phylum Streptophyta; class Pinopsida; order Pinales; family Pinaceae; genus Pseudotsuga; species Pseudotsuga menziesii. The sequence goes on along the minus strand of LPNX011191484.1, from coordinate 45,769 downwards.
TGCCTCTTTGTTCTAATGGCTAGTTTTCTTACCATGGTTACTATGCCTAACAATGCAACTCCAAATCAGTTTAGTTGTAATATAGATGTGGCTAACCCCAAGGTCACTTAAAATAGAACTATTTTGTTTCCAAATATTACATTGGACCTTGATCATTGTAGCTTGATGTTCTACTTTTTAGTCCTCCATTGTTGCATAAATATTAGGTGCAAGAGCTACTTTTCCCATTATGGTATCTTCCTCCAAAATTTTGACCACTTTAGCACTTCCATACTTCCTTGGGAAATATGTTTCCTTAAGAAAAATTTAGCATAATGTCATGCACATAAAGCATCACAAGGTTCTTGAATTTCTACCAATTACATACACATTTTGAGTTGTTCTTCATTAGGGGAATTTTGAGGTCTAAATTGGGCCTCATAAGAGATATAATAAAATAATACGAGTTAGTCATTTTGTGGGGAAGGTTTATCTACAACTCACCTCTTGCACTTCAATTTATGTAACTATGGTTGAGTTAAATTGAAAAGATGTCTAAAGATAATGTAAGAAAAAAATATCTTTGATATGACTAGAAATATATGTACTTTAGTACATAGATATGACTAGAAATGTAAGTATTTTAGTACATAGATGTATTAAAAGAAAGTAGTAATAAAAAAAATAAAGTAAAATACTTTAATTATGAATTCTAAACTTAAGTTAAAGTTTATTTATATAATCCCAATTTAACTAATATTTATTAAATAATTTTAAACTTATATTTGTAATTATAAATTAAAATTTAAAAATTAAATATTAAATACAATTAAACATAGTTAATATTATTTAATTTAATTTAACTAAAAGTTAATTCTACACACATTTAAAATTTAAACTTTAAATTTATATCAACATTTATTTATCCTAAATATATAAATTAATAAATTATTTATTTATAATAATACTATATTTTATTATTTTATAACCAATATATATATATTAAAATTTGAACAATATTTTATAACTGCCTCATAACTTATTTAATATTTTATATAAATTTAATACTACTACATATTCATCATACAAAACACTTACAAATGAAAATTTGAATGATTCGTATTTTTATTATTATATAATATACAATAATATAATATATAATAATAATTATATATTATTATATAATAATAATATGAAGTACTACATATTCATTGTACTTCAATATTATTATACAATAATAATATGAAGTACTACATATTTATTATATGATGTACCTGAGTCATAAAATTTTGATTTTTGCCTTTAATAATAGTTTTTATATTAAATATTTATTATATATCAAATTATTTTAAAGTATTTTATTTTATAAGTACTTAAAAGTACAAAGCATATAAATATTATATTCAAAAGTAATGTATGGCTATATTTTCCATTATGAGTGTAATAAACTATGGGTTTACATCCACTATTTAGAAATTAACAAGTAAGTACCTCTTACTCAAGTAATGCCACCTCAACTATAATAGATGATGTCATTCTCTAGAATGTGATTGGTTCTTTTAAAGTTGATTTTGATAGTACTTTTTTTGTTTGGAGGCCCATTTTAGACCTCAAAATTCCCCTAATGGGTGTTAGGATGCCAGTTGATTAGGTTGACATATTTTAATTATGCCATAGAAGAAACGGTTTTATTAAAAAATTTATAACTTTTGTTGTTCTCATGTTGTTATTATCCTTTGGCTTCATGTGGAAGTCTGACTTTGCACATTTCCTTACTCATGGTTTTAGGCCTCAATGAAGTCTGCAATCCACTTAGAAAACAATTCAACATAAACTAATTATCCTTTATTTTGGAAACATACTTTAGAGATTCCATGAAATTGTCTTCATAGTGGATTATTGACATTGATCCCTACCTAAGGGAATGAAATTTATTAATCATCTTCTTAAAGAATGAGCAAAAAGATACCCTTGCTTAAAATGTTTTTTGAATTGTTTCCAAGTTTTCGAGATTCATAACAGACCATATACCCATTCTGGGTGAGGATACTCCAATACCATCTTTACACACATCAATGCACATGATAAGTTATTTTTTAAGATTTCCTATTCCCAACATTGGTGCATTAGTAAGAAGCTTCCTAAAAAACTGAAAGCTTTATTCACACCTCAGTTTCTACTCAAACTTTGTAGCCATGTTTTGAAGTGAGGTAGTAGAAAATGTAATCTTGGAGAATGCCTTAATGAATCTCCTAGAATACCCTACAAGACTCATACTTTTTGAGCTGAAATTTGACATTCATGAATCATAAGCCATGGTTCATGTTGATTTTGAATCTTTATGGATGAATGATAATGATGGATATGATTGTTGATCTTGATCATATCATGTACATTGTATGATATAATTTTCTTGGTTATGTTGATTTTGCATTATATTTAGTGTATTTGCATTATAATCAATGTAATTGGCAATGTATCATCTAAAAAAAAAATTCCTTGAAAATCTATAATTTTTGCATTATTTTATGGTGTCGAGTCTTTGCTGAGGCAAGTTCGATTGTTTATCCAAAGTGAGTCACAACCCAAATCTAGTTTGGTGACTATGTTAAAGAATATGCACACATAACACTTCATTATTTGCACAGGCACTAAAACTTGTCAGGATTGCAATACCAAGGATCATGTCCTCCTTACTTAGGAGTTGTTGAGTACTTAAATTTCCACATGCTCCTCGATAACCCTCATAGAAGGGTTCTAGGAAATCCAAACCTAGATCTAGAGTTAACAGGTTTGCAAAATGATCCGGTGGATTATTCATCTTTAGTTTACACTGATCCAATATGGTACAACAGTTATTAATCTATGGTTTTAACTCATATGCTAAACATTATATGCACAGCCGCGCAGCTTAACGCATGCCGTGCAGCTTATCGCATGCCGCGCAGCTTAACGCATGCCGCGAAGCTTATCGCATGCCGCGCAGCTTATCGCATGGGGCGCTGCTTATCGCAAGGTGCACAAATTATTGCATGCTGCGCAACTATGTAGGGGCCGCGTAGTTTGCGCACCGTTAAGTTGGACATCGAATGGTTCATGGGAGTTACTCCTATGCTATGAATTTTGTAGAATTGACGGTGACATCGAACGGTTACATTACGTGGCATAGCCTGGTTGCAAGTTATTGCAACGTGTTGTGAGTCAACATGTGCATGGAGTTGGTTGCAACGTTTCGGGAATATGGAACGTCATGGTAACATAACGCTTGGCGGAAGTGCATGGTTCAGTTTTTAGCATATGGTTGTAACGATATTAAAGAAGAGAATGGCTATGATGATGGCAGATGAGTCAAATCCGTTACTCATCCTCTCGCTAAAATGCTTAAATAGAGGATGATGGCCACTGTTAAGGAGGACAGGAGAGACGCAGTGGTTTTAGAGCGCAGCGCATCGTTTCTCTGTTATGAGAAGCTTAGAGAGCTTTCTGCTGCGAAGTGCCCAGATGCCGGGCTATAGAAGTCGACATTCTCTCTTATATTTTAGCTTTCTTTGTCTGTGAATGCTAATTGTAATTTCCAGAAGAGAGGTCTTAAAGACTCTGAATGGCATTCTGTTTTGAAGTTGATTCTAGAACCATTTTGTACCATTTTTAAAAAAAACCATTAATTGGATTGATACCCATTGGAGAGGGACCTGGAGACATAGCCCAGTGGAGGGGGTGAACTCCGTTATCAACTTTTGTTTGTGACTCTCTATTTCCATTTACTGTTCTAAGCATTTAATTTATGTTACTGCTGTTCCTTGAATTAATCTGTTGAATGCATTCTTCTAAGCAAACTTTTTAATGCACTCAAGTTTAGATCCGACGGATCATGTTATGGTATCAGAGTTGGTTAATTGCTTGTGAAAGTTTGTGAATGCTTACCAAGTTCAGGTTAAAGCATGGTGAAGGAGAATTAGTTGAAGGAGATCCTGAGATTGGCTCTAGGAGAACATTCTCAAGAACCATGTCTTCTCCATGAGGGGAAGAAGAAGGACATACAGAACGGGAAAAACCTGTTATTTCCGAAACAGAGTTTTTGGAGGCTTTTATGAGCATGAAAGCCATGATGGAAATTCTACTCGATGAGTGAGCAGAAAGGAAGAAGAAAGAAGAAGGATCTTCATCCAAAGATGCAGAAGTGAAGAAGGAAGAAAATGGTAAAGGAGTAGGAGGTGATGGTGATCCTCTTGATACTACTCAAACTTTCTCTCATACTTCTCATTCACATAATGCTAATGCAAATTCTAATATGCCTTATTTCAAATTGGATGTTAAGTTTGAGTTACCAATTTATAATGGAGATTTAGATTCTGAAAAGTTAGACAATTGGATCAAGAAGCTTGAAGTATATTGCAGGGTGCAGGGCATTATTGATGACCCTTCCAGAATCCAATTGGCCACTTTGAGAATGAGTGGAATGGCTCTTACTTGGTGGGAGAGAAAGATTCAGCAAGATCTTCGAAAGAATGGTAAAATTATTTCAGTTTGGAATGAATTCATTGAATTATTAAGGAAGCAGTATTAATGAATCAATTTTATCCTTTAGGCCATATCCAACAATTAACCATGGGTTGGCAAGTGTTTATACAAGCTAAAGGACAAAGCATTCAAGATTATACTCATGAATTTAGAAAGAGGGCTATTGCATTGAATGTTGCATTAGATACACATGAAACTCTTCTTAAGTACATTGGTGGCATGCATTCTTATTTGAGACATACTTTGTTGAGGTTTAACTCCAGTAATTTGAATGATGTATGTTTTCAAGCTACCCATTTAGAAGCCAGGGGTAAGCATGCTAATGATACTTTTGTGAAGAAGTCATTTAAATTTGACAGCAAATCGAAAGGTCAAGATAAGGGGAAAAAGAAGACGGCTACTGTTAAGAAAGAGGGTGAAAAACCTACATGTTCACATTGTTAGAAGGGACATGATGTCTCTAAGTGTTGGAAACTTCGTCCGGAGTTAAGGCCAAAGAAGTATGGAGGAAACACAGATAACGGCAAAGAAAAAGCTACTGCAGCAGTTATTCAAGACTTAGGATCCGACTCAGGTGATGAAACAAAGGTTACAACTGTCAGAATCCAGGGTAAGAATAAAAGTATCTCACTTCCCATTGATGCAAAATCAAGTTCTAGTGCAAGTACAAATATGCCATCTACTTCTAAGCAAAATGATAAAGATAGAAGTGCACTGTTTCATGTTCGTGTCATTGCAAATCACACAAAGATTGATACATTGTTTGATAGTGGTTCACAAGTAAATCTGATATCAGAAGAAGTGGTTAAAAAATTGCATTTAGTTACTGTGCCTCATGAAAAGCCCTATCCTCTTGGTTGGGTTACTAATGATACACGATTGCAAGTTACAAAGAAATGTGTATTGAAGTTTGCAATTACTGAAAAGTTTATGGATGCGGTAGAACTAGATGTAGTGCCACTTGAAATTTGTGGAATTGTACTTGGGAGTCCATATTTGTATGACCAACAAGCAATATTTTATAGAGAGTAGAATAAGTATCATCTTTTTAAAGATGGTATAGAATATATTGTACGCGCACATAGGACCAGAACAAACCTAGCAATAGTTTCTACCGGACAAATGAAGAGGCTAGTAAATGCTAGTAAGAATTTTGTGTTAATGATGGTTAAGGTAAAAGATGATGAAATCTCTAAATATTTTGAAGGATGTGACCCTAAGCACAAATATGAACTGATTGAAATCATTTCTGAGTATGATGATTTGTTTCAAGATCCGAAAGGGTTACCACCAAAGAGAGAGATTCAGCATGAGATACATTTGCAGTAGGATGTGCCACTCTCGAACATAGCCATGTACTGGATGTCTGTAATGCAGAATGAGGAAATCAAGAAGCAGGTTTAGGAGCTGATTAAGAAGGAGGTCATCCGACCAAACACTTCTCCTTGTGGCTCTCCTATAGTCTTGGTTCCAAAGAAGGATGGGTTGTGGAGGATGTGTATCGACTACAGGGCCCTTAACAAAATCACCATTAAAAACAAGTATCCTCTTCCTCGCATTGATGGTTTGCTTGATCAGTTGAAACATGCAGCTTACTTTACAAAATTGGATCTGCGTAGTGGGTATCATCAAATCCGTGTTGCTGAAAATGATGCTTGGAAAACAACGTTTAAAACAAAACAGGGTTTGTCAGTGAATGGCTTGTAATGCCTTTTGGGCTATGTAACGCTCCTGCTACTTTCATGCGGGTCATGAATGATGTCTTTCGACCATTCATTGATGATGTTGTAATTGTATATCTGGATGATATCCTAGTGTTTAGCAAAACCTGGGAAGAGCATATAGTACATATGAAGAAAGTTTTAGATGTACTGAGGAAGGAAAAGCTTTATGTAAAAATGTCTAAGTGTGAATTTGCTAAAACCTCTTTAGTATATCTAGGCCATATCATTGGTGGATTCCACCTGTGAGTGGACCCAGCCAAGGTTACTGTCATTGTAAACTGGCCACGGCCTAACACCGTTACTAAAATCAGAAGTTTTATGGGTGCGGTTCAGTATTGGAGGAAATTCATTTCTGGGTTTTCTTCCATTTTTGCTCCATTACATGCGTTGACAAGCATTAAAGAAATTTTCCAGTGGGGAGGCAAGCATCAGAGAGCCTTCGACACTTTGAATGAAAGGATTAGCACCGCACCAGTTCTGACATTGCGAGATTTGCAGTAGCCATTTGAGATCGAAACCGATGCCAGCGGGTTTTCCATGGGAGCAGTTTTGATGCAAGGAAGGAATCCAGTCTGTTACCATTCAGAAACATTCTCTACTGCGGTAAGTAACTATTCGACCTATGACAAAGAGTTGTATGCTTTGGTACAGAGTGTGAAGAAGTGGAAACATTATATCATGGGAAAAGAAACAGTCATACATACTGATCATCAACCACTCCAATATTTACAATCTCAAACTAAAGTACAACAAAGTAGGCATTTAAGATGGATGGGATTCTTACAACAGTTTCATCTCATAATTAAGTACAAAAAGGGAATTCATAATAAAGTAGCAGACATGTTATCAAGGCCACCTATGAATGCTTCAATCATTCTTCAGAACAGTTCATTAACCCATGAAAGTTATATTGAACAGTATACAGAAGATAAATATTTTAAGAAAGTATATGCATCACTAATGCATGGTAAATGGGAAGAGAACTATTGTGTGCATAGTCAGCTCTTGTATCATCTCGGTAAACTCTGTATTCCAGAGAAGGAGAGAGTGCATGTGATCCGAGAGGCACATAGTTCATTGATTGCAGGACATTTTGGAGTAAGTAAAACATTGTCTGTATTGCAGAATCATTGTTATTGGCCTCAAATGCAAGAAACTGTAGCTAAATATATAAGAGGTTGTGTTATGTGTGCAACAAGTAAGCCTAGCAATAGGAAATTGGGTTTTTACACACCTCTTCCAGTTTCTTCTCGTCCTTGGGAAAGCATTTCTATGGACTTTGTAGGGGGACTACCTATGTCTAGAAAAGGGCATGATTACCTATATGTTGTTGTGGATAGATTCAACAAAATGTGTATCTTAATGCCATGTAACAAACAAATCACTGCTGAATAAACAGCTCATCTATTCTTTCAGAATGTTTGGGTACATTTTGGGCTGCCCATGTCTATTATATCTGATCGGGATTCCCAGTTCTTGGGAAAATTTTGGTCAACTTTATGGGAGCTTATGGATACTAAACTTAAGAAAAGTACAGCTTTTCATCCATCAACCGATGGGCAAACAGAGGTAGTGAATACAACAGTGATTCAGCTGCTCAGAGGGTATTGTAGTAAAAATCCTAAACTTTGGTATGAGTAGTTGCAGTATATACAGCATGGTTACAATCATGCAGTTCATTCTTCCACGAAAAGATATCCTTTTGAAACTTGTTTTGGTTATCTGCCAAAAACACCAATGGACTTCTCTTTTGACAAAGATGCAGTGGGTGGACATCATGATGCAGACAAGGCCTTAAAGTTCATCCAGAGAATCCAAGTAGTGTAGCAGGCAGTTCAAGAACAGTTGGAGAAGAGCCAGGCAAAGTACAAAGCCAGGCATCACGAGCATCGAGTTGATCATCAATTTCAGGTTGGTGACAGAGTGTGGTTACATATCACCAAAGAAAGAATGAAAGGCGAAGGTAAAAAGCTTAAGCCTATCAGGTATGGTCCTTTTGAGATCTTGGAAAAGATCGGTACTAATGCTTTTCACTTGAACTTGCCTCCATACATGCAAATTTATTCAGTTATCAATGTTGAGAATCTTAAATTGTATGAGCCTCCTATGATCATGGATGAGGAAATTATCATGCAGATTCCTTCAGTTGATGATATGGCACCTGAATATATGAATAAGTTGCAGGATGATGTTATTCTTGACAGAAATGTAAGGACTTCACAAAGGGGGAAAGCTGAGTACCTTCGAGTGGGGCTGAAAGTGGCATGCATCCTAGCAAAGCAAGATGGATGGAGATTGGAAAAGTGAGGGAGCTGTACCCTCACTTACTTGCCGAATGATTCAAGCTTTTGGTGGTCCAAAAGCTCTTCAATGGGGAGAAATGATCCGGTGGATTATTCATATTTAGTTTACATTGATCCAATATGGTACAACAGTTATTAATCTATGGTTTTAACTCATATGCTAAACATTATATGCACAGCCGCACAGCTTAATGCATGCCACGCAGCTTAACGCATGCTGCGCAGCTTATCGCATGCCGCGTATTTTATCGCATGGGGCGCTGCTTATCACAAGGTGCATAGCTTATTGCATGCCGCGCAACTATGTAGGGGCCGCGCAGTTTGCGCACTGTCAAGTTGGACATCGAATGGTTCATGGGAGTTACTCCTATGATGCGACTTTTGTAGAATTGACGATTACATCGAACGGTTACATTACGTGGCATAGCCTGGTTGCAAGTTATTGCAACATGTTGTGAGTCAACATGTGCGTGGAGTTGGTTGCAACGTTTCGGGAATATGGAACGTCGTGGCAACATAACGCTTAGCGGAAGTGCATGGTTCAGTTTTTAGCATATGGCTGTAATGATAATAAAGAAGAGAACGGCTATGATGATGGCAGACAAGTCGAATCCATTACTCATCCTCTCGCTAAAATGCTTAAATAGAGGATGCTGGCCATCGTTAAGGAGGACGGGAGAGATGCAGTGGTTTTAGAGTGCAGCGCATCGTTTCTCTATTATGAGAAGCTTAGAGAGCTTTCTGCTGTGAAGTGCCCAGATGCCAGGCTGTAGAAGTCGACATTCTCTATTATATTTTAGCTTTCTTTGTCTGTGAATGCTAATTGTAATTTCCAGAAGAGAGGTCTTAAAGACTCTAAACGACATTCTGTTTTGAAGTTGATTCCAGAACCATTTTGTACCATTTTTAAAAAAAACCATTAATTGGATTGATACCCATTGGAGAGGGACCCAGAGACGTAGCCCAGTGGAGGGGGTGAACTCAATTATCAACTTATGTTTTTGACTCTCTGTTTCCATTTACTGTTCTAAGCATTTAATTTCTGTTACTGCTGTTCCTTGAATTAATCTGTTGAATGCATTCTTCTTAGAAAACTTTTTAATGCACTCAAGTTTATATCTGATGGATCACAAAACTAGATATCTCTTTGTCCATATCAGTTATATCAAAGAGACTCTTATGCTCAGATATGAACACTAACAAATATGCAATAGGAAAAGTAGAATCAAGAAGAAAATGGAGAGCATTGGAATGCCTAAGTGCCTGGGGGGCATATGGAACATTTTCAACCATTATCAGGATGAATCCATATGCATGACCACAAAATATTTACATGCCAAACCCTAGTGAAAACTAACATTTATATTGGATAATGTTAATCTACTATTTAATCATCAGCCTAAGGTTGACACATTTTCATAGTACAGTGTAGGGTTTCACAGTTGGACATATTGTAATAATTTTTCTGGTTTAAGTTGAATAAAAGTTTTATCCAGTTCAAATGAGATAATTATGAGCTTTTCAAAACTGATATTTGCTTCAATCCCCATCAGCACAATGGTGTTAGAAGGATGTAATAGATAAACTAGTATACAGTCCTATTTATTTACTTTACCTTTCTATGCAGTTGCAAAATATTATATCTTAAAGTCCTTACATATTAACTTAGGTTAATACAACAGTTAATGCAATTGCAGGCTTAGCTATTTCATCTTCTGCACTATGGAAATAACAAAAATTATCTCGTCTAAAAGCTCAAACCTTTAACTTCCAACATGTATATGTCATACACAACTGGTATTCACAGTAATTTTAAGATCTTCTTCAAGAAAACACTCTTTGGTTTCCATTGTGCATGAATAATCTGATTTCATCACATACCACATGCTTATGTTCCCATTGATGTCCTAGTTTTGATTGTGTTCTCCTTTGAGTAATTTCTTTCAGTGTTGTATTTTGCACATCTGCAAAAGAACCAACCTCAATTAAGTGAAACTGAACACATTCATAGTGGTTGATAACTAATATTCTTCATCCAATCAGAGCTCTTATCATGAAAGCCCTCTGATCCAAATACAAAATATTAACTTTTAAGAATTCACTTCAATTATGGTACATAAATTGTTGTTCCATGGACACTCTAACCTAACCACACATTCAATGACAAGAAATTTCAGATCCCCTAGGAATTGTTGTAAATTAAGAGCATTTTAGAAAGAAAGTAATGTAGGTTTATGGCACTTAAAGATCATAAGCAATTTGAACAACCATCTAACGAATGTATTTCTAAGTAATTAACTATACGAGAAATACTAACCAAAAGATGGTACACTTAGTTCATAACAAGCCCGTTCTTACCATAAATTACATAAGGCAATTTGATAAGCATTAAGAACAAATAATCAATATTTCATAATGATAAAACTGCACGACCGAAAGAGACCTAAAGAAAACCAACACAAGAAAGTATCAAGCTAGTTGGTGACCCCCACCAAAGACGTACCATAGTTACTATATCAAAGGTTGTGTCAATTGCAGAAGCACCTTGTAATTCTCGCATATGAAATAATGGGTCCATGTCATCTTGATGCATTGCATGCTGGTTATAAATAGTTAGAACATCATTTGGAACTTCTGTTGTAAGTCTTTGGTGTGCATTGATTGGGTTTCACTGGCCTTCGAATGGATGACTAGAAGATGAATGGATTTCAATTCTGAAATCATTTGAATTTGCAATTTTTTTATTATTAATATACAATACCCCATCAGTTATCAAACATTCAATGAATAGTAGTTGTTTTCATGTTTCATGTCAATCCAACGACGTTGTTGTGGCTCTCATGGTAGATTATTGACACATTTCCCACATCCTAGGGAATTTCCAATGAGATGCGATCGGAATTTCGACTATAGATCGTCTAAAATTCGACAATATTTCATCAGAAATTCAAAAACCTTGTCGTCTAAAATTCAAAAACCTTGTTGTCTAAAATTCGATGACAATTCATTTGAAATTCAACAACGATTCATCTAAAATTCGACAACTATTCATCGAAAAAATGATGACATAGTGGGTGAAAGCCTTTGGCATATTAACTTCCTTCTCTGTCGAAAATTTGACGGTGTAAGACGAGGGGTCAAATATCTGACAATATCTCATCGACAACAAAAAAGGAAGTTGTCGAACAATAGACAGGTGTGTGTTGAATTTCAGACATGGCATCCGTCAGATTTTTGGCTCAAATTCTGTTGTGGTGGCGTATGTGGATGGAATCCCCTTCACTTTGCAACGAAGGAATGAAATAAGAGAGCCATGAAATTTCTAATTAAGAATGGGGCATTTCTGCCCAAGGATATAGTTAATCTAACATTCAATCCCGACCTCTATTATTGTCTGGGACCTGAACGGGCTTATCACTTCAAAATGCGAACAAAAGAAACCCTAGAATCTTCTTCTACTCATGCAACTTCATGCAGGGAGGATAATAACAAGCGAGTGAATATAATAAATTAGTTGGAATATATCATTCAAACATGCATGAAAGCATTGGCTAGTATGATTTTATTTTTATTTTTATGATGATTAATTACTAACCATGTGATTTTATTTTTAACATTTTTAACTTTAATGAATTTAAGAATAAAGAATGGGTTCGTTTCTCCATATATCAGTCCACTTTCTAGAACGACTTCCTAGATAATAATAATGTGTAAGAAAAATAAGTTTCAGACGTTAAACTATTCACATAAACAAAAAGATATTGGATTGTATTACATAACGAAAAAATTTGTAGCCAAGGTAGAGTAATTGGATTCCATTTATTGAACATGACAATATAGTAGTCAAGAACACTAGTAAAACATATCGTTTAAGACACTAATAAAATGGTGTAGCCTATTTAGATAAAGCCAACATAGATGGTTGTCCTCGGCTACTTGATGTTCCTTGACAGGTTTACTCTTCCTCACTCTTCTTACCAGGTGAATCATCATCTTCGCTCTTGCAAGATATCTGTGCAGTGCTACATGTGCTAGAATTATTCTCTTCACGACTTCCAGTGCTACCATTTTCAACATGGTCACCTTTCCGCTTCTCCACCTAGCTGGAAAATACTAAGGGAGTAAATTCCTTGGGCTTGCACAATTTGAAAGCTATCTCATCATTTTGCATGGTTCTTGGAATTGCATAGGAAATATTACTATGTGATGGTCCCTCATTACTTATGCATGTGGGTGATTTATCGCCACCATTCATATTCTTCTCATTCTCACTTTTACTGTAGAAAAAAGAAGCAGCCATAGGCGGTCCAAAGCCATTCATCTGAGCAAAATATTTGGTACTGAAGTTCTCCCTCAAAAGAGGTATAGCCATGGCCTGATATTCTGGAGTCGTGTTTTGTAAGTTGAAGTTTATATAAATTTATATTTATTACTTTTTACTTTTTAGAAGTAAAAAGTAACGTTACATAACCTTACATAACGTTACAACATCTACATCATAATCGGTATGGAAAAAGTAATGTTTCAACATCTTCGTTATAATCGACAATATTATTTATAGCCGACATAATGTTACAACATCTCCCTCATAATTGGCAATATTATTGCGTCGAGAGGCGTTCTACATCCCAGTAATGGGGAGATTTTGTAACTTTACGTAACGTTTTGTAACATTACGTAATGTTATGTAACGTTATGTCGACTATAAATAATATTGCCGATTATGAGGGAGATGTTGTAACGTTATGTAATGTTATGTAATGTTATGTCGACTATAAATAATATTTCCGATTATAAGGGAGACGTTGTAACATTATGTAACCTTATGTCGGCTATAGATAATATTGTTGATTATAAGGAAGATGTTGTAACGTTACTTTTTAGTTACCGATCATGATGTAGATGTTGTAACGTTATGTAACATTACATTTTACTTCTAAAAAGTAAAAAGTAATAAATATAAATTTATATAACCTTCAACTTATAAAACATGACTTCAGAATATCAAGCCATAGCTATACCTCTTTTGAGGGAGAACTTCAGTATCATATCTTTTTCTCAGATGAATGGCTTTGGACCGCCTTTGGCTGCTGCTTTTTATACATCAAAAGTAATAGTGAGAAGAATATGAATGGTGGTGATAAATCACCCCCATGCATAAGTAATGAGGGACCATCACATAGTAATATTTCTTGTGCAATTCCAAGAACCATTTGAAATGAAAATATTGCTTTCAAATTGTGTAAGCCCAAGGAATTTACGCCCATGGTATTTTCCAGCTCGATGGAGAAGAAGAAAGGTGACCATGTAGAAAATGGTAGCACTGGAAATCGTGAAGAGAATAATTCCATCACATGTAACACTACCTAGATATCTTGCAAGAGTGAAGATGATGATTCACCTGGTAAGCAGAGTGAGGAAGAGTCAACCTGTCAAGGAACATCAAGTAGCTGAGGAAAACCATCTATGTTGGGTTTATCGAAATAGGCTACACCATTTTCTTAATGTCTTAAACAATATATTTTACTAGTTTCTTGACTGCTATATTGTCATGTTTAATAAATGGAATCAAATTCCTCCATCTTTGCTACAACTTGTTTTGTTATCATTAATACAATCCAATATCTTTTTGTTTCTGTGAATAGTTTAATGTCTGAAACTTATTTTTATTAGACATTATTATTATCCAAGAAGTCATTCTAGAAAGTGGGCTGGTATCAGGGATGATTTTAAGGAACCATACTTATTTAAAAGTGTATAAATGTTGGCAAATATTACCAATTCTTAAAACGCCAACTATAAAATGATTGGCGATATTTTTCAAAAAATATTTTAATTTCCAAGGATTTTATATCGTTTATATAATAATTTGGTGATTTTTAGGGTAAAAAAATTTTACCCCATCAAAATTGGGCGAAACAGGGCTTCAAAAAATGCAAAATGGCGAATCTTTTTTGGGAGAAAAACATGGAAAATAGCCCACTGGGCTAAAAATTACCCCTAAAATTATCTTTGGTTGGTATATGGAGAAATGAACCCATTCTTTATTTTTAAATTCATTAAAGTTAAAAATGTTAAAATAAAATCACATGGTTAGTAATTAATGATCATAAAAATAAAATTAAAATCATACTAGCCAATGCTTTCTTGCATGTATGAATGATATATTCCAACTAATTTATCATATTCACTCACTTGTTTTTCTCCTCACTGCATAAAGTTCCATGAGTAGAAGAAGATTCTAGGGTTCCTTCTGTTCGCATTTTGAAGTGATAAGCCCATTCAAGTCTCGGATAATAATAGAAGTCGGGATTGAATCTCAGATCAATTATATCATTGGGAAGAAACGATCCATTCTTAATTAGATATTTTATGGATTTCGTATTTTGTTCCTTCACTGCAAAGTGAAGGGGATTGCATCCACATATGCCACCCTTTTTCCGTGCATTAATATCAGCGTGACGCTCAAGTAATTCATCTATCACTTCCACGTGCCCGCTAGTGCCAACAAAATGAAAACGAGTGGATCCATATTGAGATTTTACGCCCAACACAGTTGTGTTCACATCTGCACCATTGTCCAGAAGTCGCCTTACCTCGTTCAGATTGCCACTACGAGCTTCAATGTAAAGAGGGGTCCAACCCCTGCCATCTACTGTTTTCTCAAAGATGGCCATCTCACGTCTATTCTGTGTTAAAGGGAATCTAATTAATGCAGATTGCTTTTCCCTTAGAATATTAACAACAAACAAATGTCGTATCCAACGACCGTGCTCTATTGGAAATAATTGTCTAGCCGACGATGACACTCTTGTGAACCCTAATTGAAATAGTTATTTTGCTGGAGAAAACCTACAAAGTTTAAAGATAAGGCATGTCATAAATAACTGAGAGGTTAAAGATACATTTGCTATTTAAAAAAGATAGTCCTTAATTTGAGGCCATGTAATTATCAGCAAAAATATGTTGGCTTTGCATATGGTTTTAAAACCACGCTCAAGGCCTCCTAAACAACCATGCAAGGCTTCTTAAACAATCCATGGTAAATTGAACTCAAGGAGATATGTAAATTTTTTTAACAAATTTCAATTAAAAATAAAGAAAATAAAAAATAAACTACTGCTAAAAAAGTTAAAAAATTTAAAAAATTGTATTATTTCAAATTGCACACATTGTAGCGGTAGGCTAGTCTCTCTAATTCCTACACAGACATTGAAAAAATTAATTGCACATTTCACTCTTGAGAATAATTGGTAGGCGAAACCCTCTAATTCTTGAGTGGATTTGATCCCTCTAATGACAAAAATTAATTACACATTTCACTCTTGAGAATGTTTGGCAGGAGAATTCCTCTAATTCCTAAGTGGATTTGATCCCTCTAATGACAATAGCTTATTATTTTAATTGATTATCATGTTATCTACTTAATAGATTTCTAATTGTGTCTAGGTATTTAACATGTATTATTCCAGTACAGAAACTAAAGATAGTGAGCTTACATGGATATATTCCCTCGGTAGATGTCAATGGAAAAATAAATATGTTGTCCTTGCACATGGTTTTAAAACCATGTGCAAGGCCTCCTAAACAACCATGCAAGGCTTCTTAAACAACCCATGGTAAATTGTACTCAAGGATATTTGTTAAATTTTTTTTACCAAATTTCAATTAAAAATAAAGAAAATAAAAAATAAACTACACCTAAAAAAATTATAAAATTTCAAAAAATATATTATTTCAAACACTAATCAATACCTTCATTTCCCAAGGTTTTTTTTCCATGCACATTGTACCATCTACAGTGAATCATAATGAAACAAAATTAAGATATGATCCAATTCTAACTTCATTATTATACTTTAAAATTTCACTAAAAAGATTACAGCTGTATTTTCAAAGTTTATTAAAATTTCTTCATAGGAATAAGATTTACAAGTTCCTACGGTTTCGGAAATTGTAGGCGGCAACGAAATCCCAAGTTCAAAATTTACAAATGTCTTTTACTAGCATAGATCTATCTTAAAAAAATTTACTAATTGTCGAAATAGATCAAATTTCTAACTGTAAATATTTTTTAGTGGAAATGTTGAAAAAATGTACAGTAATGTAGAATGTACCTCTTCTAAGCAAAACAAAAGAAGAGTGATTGTTTGGGGTAAAATGGAAAACCCTAGACTAAGTGTAAATATGAAGATACTATTATTGGATAAATAGATCCTTATTTAGAGGGTGTGCTACATATTAGGTCATAAAATCCTTGTTTTTTTTGTTTTGTTTCCAAAACCTTCAAATTATTTTATTTCTCCGGATTACCAGCATTTAAATAATTAAAAAAACATTAAAATGCAAATTTGAACACCTACAATCTTAATATTTTGATACACCTATATCTTAATTTGCATTTCAATTTTTTTTTTATCTCTCACCTAGTCATATACCTAGACAATATTCCTGTTGCAATAATTACATTATTGTTATGGACATTGAGTCCATATCGAGAATAGACTCATCAAACTATCAAGATCAACAGACTGAATATAAAGAGAGAGAGATGAGCGAGTGCATTGATATAAATATTGCATGGCAATCTAAAAGTCCAAACCTTTTATCTCAACAAATAATTTGAAAGTAAAATAAGCATGGGCTTACAACCTTTGAAACTTGAAACTCAACTTTGAACATTTGAGTTTTAGAAAAAAATGCAATTTCCCAGGACAAATGGAAAATAATTGTAAGAGTTGATATGTATAGATGAAAATAAGTTCACTTCAGGGAAATGACTCATTAGTAAAACATTTTCTTTCTCTCTAAATATGTTAAAAATACTTATTAATTTGGTTATGATAATCCTCATAATTGTATCTATGTTTTCAACTTAACCTGTTCCTTTCAATGCTGATCAAACTCGAGTTTTGTGTCATTGTCCATGACTGGAACCAACCTAGATCCAAATCCTAGGCTCTATCAAGTGTCAAGAGGGATCAAATCTCCCAAGGTGCAAACCTCTCCTTGAATAGCTTCTTGTGTGCAATGCTTGAGAAGAGGTTTGCACCTCAGGAGATTTGATCCCTCTTGGTGCTTGATAGAGCCTAGGATTTGGATTAGTCTGGTTTATAGCCGACATAACGTTAGATAGTATTACATAACATTACAACATCTCCCTCATAATCCGAAATATTATTTATAGCTGACATAACATTACATAACATTACAAGATCTCCTTCATACTGGGTTGTAGAGCACCTCGACGCAATGACTTAAATGATCTCGATTAATGCCAATATTGCTATGTAACTATCCACGTAACAATGAAAAATATATAACAATGAAAAATATATCTTATAGACTTACAATTCATCATTGTTATATTTTTAGAATTTTTTACTCCCATACAATCTAAGAAATTCCCCCCTTCATGTTGGGTTCACCTAAGTCAAATATGAGTCAACAATACAAAGTCAGATTATTCATTTATTGGATACTTTCTAGGTAATAATTGATATTTTCCTCCTATTAATATTGGATACTTATTCTACATTTGTACTATGTTTGAAGATGCATCATAATATAAACAACATCATTGCAAAAATGATAAATTTTCTAATTTTATTATTTGCGAAAAAATACCATTTTGTGAAAGCATTTATAGAAACTTTACACCAAACGTTGCGGCGTTTTTTTATTATTATTAGAAAGAATCCGCTTCCAAACAGAATTTGTTTTACTAATGCTTATTTTAAGCTTGAATAATAGAAAATAAGTTGGTCTCTCTTATTTTTCCTTTGAGCAAAAGCTAAACACCATTTGGGTATGATGCTTAATGTGAAGAAAATTTAAAATCTAATTTAGTTATTTTTTTAAGAAAATTTAAAATCTAATTTGGTTATTTTTTTTTGTTTCTTTACGTTTTGAATATTGTGATTATTATATTTTGGATATTTTACGTTTTGGATATTGTGATTATTATATTTTGGATATTATGATTATTATGTAAGGAAATTAATATTTAATTTTGGTTTTAAATTTATAAGTGAATTTGTTTTATTACAAAATTTTTTATTTTATGATTTTACAATATAACAAGTTCAAATTTATATTAGACTTAGTATTAACTTGGTAAATTTATTGATTAGACTAATAAGATTACTTATATTTAATGTATAAAAAAATTCAAATTTATTTATTTATTTTTATGATTAAATGTTTTTTTATTAAATATTTATTTTGTAAGTCAAGAAAATATAATTTTATCATTTAATTGAAAGAGATATATGAATTTGTGTTTTCTATTAAGAGGTTGTGGGGTTGATGGTTAAGACTTTAGCAGCTACATTGTAAAGTTTAGTAGTTAGATCCCTACCTATAATAAAAATTACTAAAATGATATTTACAAATGATTGGTTATTTATTGTTTAAGAAATATTTGTATAAAAAATGTGAATTATAATTTTATTGTTAAAGTGAAAATGATGTACTTATAATATATAATATGTGCAATATAACTAAATATGAAATTTAAAAATATATTAAATAAGTAATGTGAAATAAATAATGTAAATAATAAATTATTAACATAAATTATGTATTTATGTGTGTTTTAAGTATAATTAACAAAAATAAATTAATTAACTCTAACTTGATGTTAAATATAAATTGGAAATTAAAAATTATATGTTTTGGATGCTAATGCTAAACAAGAGATAACAATATGAATAAGGGTGTAAATAAGAGATAGCAAATCAAAATTGTGGTTGATATAAACCAAAACTTAAAAAGTTTGTGCTCATCCAATAAAATAGCATATCTTTACATTGAGTTATTAGAATATGAAGTGAATAAAACAATACCCATATAGGATGAGGAAACAAGGAGTTTTATGTTATCTTCAACATCATAGAATGAAGGACTACACAATTGTGATTGAAGTAAAAGATTTCGAAATTTCATATTGAAATGTCAATACTTCCCTCTCAAACAATCCTTGCATTTTCTTCTTGAAAATAATAATGATGCAAGAGTAAGGAGTAGAAAGTATCCTTTCTCTACAAGGAGTGATAATAAAACTAGCATATTCCGGTAATGAGGAAGAGGAAGGATAAAGGGAATTTGGGGATGGATGTGGTAGTACAATGGCATCAAATTAGAGTGATACCAAGACTTAAATAATATGAAGGATATAGGGGATAGTCTTGTGAAGGGAAAGTAAGACAAAGAACCCATAATCCTCCTTTCTTGGTAGACATAATGGGTTATCAAATAAGTCTTAATCAATTTGAATATCACATTTCTTTACATAAAGACTAAGAAAGAAAGAAAATTTCTAAAATATTATTAGAAGTCATTAAGTTCCTTCTTGTGTTTGAGGGTGTCCTTAATAAAAGTACTTTGATAATTCCCCCAAAAAAACCTTTGTACATGTTATGATATTTAGACACAGAGGACTTCTTATTATCTTTTTTGAAAACTAGATTTTAAAATAAAGGTTCGAGATCCTCTTTAATGTATTTCAATACCAATCCGTAAGAACAACTTAAACAAGATCCTCTTTAATGTATTTCAATACCAATCCAAAATAAGGATCCCCAATGTACATATCCATTATGGATGTTAAATGGATAGGTTTATTGGCTTCACTAGAATCCACATGTTGGATGTGAGTAAGTATATATAAATTGTTTCACCCAGTTTTATAATTATTAAAGTTTTTAATTAATTAATTATTTCTATAGATCTTAAATATAATATGTCAATATATTTTTAATCATGTTCAAAATAGGGTATTTAGGGTCTAGTTTTATAATAAGAGTGATAAGTAGAAATCACTATATTGTAGTAATAATTTCTAGTTGTATGAGCAATATTTATTATTGTCAAGGAAGAATGTTATCACATCAATTTGAGAAATTTTATTTTAAAATTAATTTTAAATATATAATTTTTTTGTTTTTTTATCATTTTTTTCAAGTGGATTGTAAATGTTGTTTTTCATTGATCTCATGTCTCAAATTTTATAATAGTAATAGTAAGACTCTTCCTTGTGCCCATTCATTCCCCAATTTCATACTGCCATTTGCAACGAACATGGAAATCTACAAAACTACGCTCATCACTCATAAATGTCCACTAGTTCTAAAAAATAACATTATTTATTTGAAGTGTTATGTATAATTTATAACACAACTAAACATAGATTGTGATTATTTATATATGATCTATAACTTCTTTGTTGTCTTAAACTTGTGAAACATTTCATTACCAAAAATGTCAAGAAAAGATAACAAAGCAACATAAAGCATCATATTGAACACTTATGCATGGATGTAAATTATATCTAGGACAAGTTGGAAATCTCTATGCTCAAACTATTTTACAATATGATTTCCCTTTATTGGAACAATTACATTGTTGGTCTTGTGTAGCTTCCATTCAAGTACAATTTTAAATGAATCAAAGACTCTCACCTTGCATCTTAATGTTGCAATGCACTAATTTAAAGAAATAACGTTCATCTAGGCCTTCCATAATTGTTTTCTAAACACTTATTCTATCCTTATAGCTTTTAGCATCTACTTTATCTTCCTCATTATCTTCTTTTTGGATTTCCTATACACATTTTAAGAAAATTGCTACTTATAGACTATATAAGCATCATCCTAAGCATATCCTTTATTTTCATAATTTCCTATTCATTGAATGAAATCAGTAGAGTTGTTTTTTTGTTTGTTTATTTATTCTTTACATTTACTTAAATTCGCAGGAAAGTAACATTCCATGGGAATTATTTCATTGAATGAAATCATTAGAAATGTTTTTTTGTTTGGTTATTCTTGACTTTTACTTGATTTTGCAGGAAGCCTGTTTGATTAAGTAACACTCCATGAAAACTATTTGGTGCCATGACATCATTATTGTGTATGCATATCTTTTATATCAATAGTTTTGGGTTATTTATATATATATCCCTTTGAAAAGTAGTTCAATTAGTTGGATGCTAATTGAAGATTGCCAATATATATAATGTAATATCCCTAATTTTGGACCTACCATTTATAGGCATGAGCCTATTGATCATGATGATTATATTGATGTTTTATTTTTATATTGGGTCAAAGACCCCACTGCATATGAACATGATGATTTGTTTGTATATTGGGTGTAAGCCAATTGTTGATGATATATATGTATATATGTTGGTTGTGTTGGGCATGGACCCTGAAGCACATGATTGATGAAATGTTTTGTGTTGGGCGTGGACCCTGAAGCACATGATCGATGAGATGTTTTGTGTTGAGAGAGAGGCTTTGGAGCACATGATTACTCACATTTGTGTTGAGCATAAAGCTCTAGAACACATGGAAATATAATTGGAAATGTTGGGCATAAGCTCTGGAGCATTCCATGTTGATGTTGAGCATAAGCTCTAGAGCATCAGATCCTTGGCCATTGTATCCATAGGTGTATTGTACAGGTACATCCTAGCATTTAGTGTTGAGCAAGAGCTCTGGAATTGCACTATGTTTGTAACTCCCTGTTATAAGAGTTGAGTATGGGCTCTGGTAAGCGCTAGGGGTTACTGAAACGAATTTAATAACTTCCGAGTGAAAACGACTCGAGAAAAATATTGATCTAATCATACTTATTTATAAGTGATTAAATGAAATTTTGAATTTCTGTATTCTCATCAAGTACTGAAGAGCTACCACATTATACGAGGGAAATCCAACATGCAAGGATGTTTAGAGTTACCTAGCCTACTAGACCTGAACCACCTATCTACCTGACCTTCATGAAGAAGTGTTGTTAAGTCTAGGGATCATAATACATGACGCCCAAAGACAAATGTTAGCAATTATTTTAATACTATGTATTCTATACATAGTATGTATAAAGAATTAATTATGATTAATTATATAATTCAATAAATAAAGAAGTGAAGCTCCACCAATTATTATTTATTATTAAAGGATTAATAAATAGTGAAATATCTATGAAAGACTAACTAGAAACTAGTTAAAAGTTCCTAGGTTAAGAATTGAAAATTACCCCAGTAAATTAAATAAGTTTAAAACAAGAAATCGAGAATTTCTTGATTTAACTGCCCCTTTGATTGAAAAGTTTTTCTATAAAGACTCAAGCCAAGCAAAGGCTTGGGGATTCTAATTTTTAGCTAGGAGAATTATTATTCTGCCTGTTTTGCTCTCAAGTGTTTTCTTAGAGAACTTTTCCTGCAAGGGAAAGCGGATTGATTCAGAATTGATTACCAATTAGGAAACCCTACCTTAGGAGCTCTAAGCTACTTGCATGTTGGAGTCCAGCTCGGGGGGATCCATATTTAAACCAGGAACGGTTCTGGGTCATGGTTGGGTGGAATGTGGTAGTTCCCAAGTGATTTGGTCATCAAACAGAGGTCAGATCTGCATTGAATTGTTAAATGCTGGTTATTTAAGTGTGTAGGTGCAGCCATTGACAAAGCTTCAAATTTAGGTATGAAACCCTGGAAAGCCTATTCTATTTTCTTTCCTAAAGATTCATTACTGTTTATGTTAAGTAATGCTTTAAATGTAATTTCTAACACTAAGGGTTAAGTTTTATGGTTAAAAAACTGCTAGGGTTTGTAATTGCAATTTACTAATCATATACTGGAGAAGTTTTATTATATAGGGTGGCATCCTTCATAATGATTACTATATTAATTAGGTTTTGAACTTAGTATGTGTTTATACTGTGTTCTTTGTATTTAATGCTCTGCTGACATATTTCATTTTCAGCAGAGGCTTACCCTAGAATATTAAATAAACTAGTTTAGTAATAATTAATTAATATATTATTTATGCTAACTATACCAGTTTATATTTTAAACTAGGTCTACTAAGAATCGAGTTCATATAATAAACAAGCTAAATGAGTTATTAAAAGACCTTCCAAGGTCTGCTTCATATAATCATTTAAAACCCAAATACTTTACATAACTGGATCAAACATTAAATTTAATTAGAGGGATATCATGACCATCCATGTGGTCCTTATCAAGACTCTGCCATAAAACCTTCAGTCTTAACATCTATAATAAAATACCATAAATCACATGCATTATATCTTTAAAGGTCTCATATAATATCCATCATAAACATCCACCTAAAATCTTACCAAGTAACAATTCATATAACTTTGTATTATTAAACAGAGGTTGTGGTATCGACCCTCATGGGTTACAACTTCAATTCATAAACAAAATTAAACTCCACAATAAGAACCTTAACATAAATCATTACCATAATTAAAATGCATTACAAAAGTCCATAGAGTAAATACCTAATATCATTTCTATTATCACTTATAAAATATTTCTCAGTTTGAAATCACCCAGGCCCAAATCGATGAAGGTTGTATACCCAGCCACCGGCCTCGGCCAAATAACATTTTAATACACAGTCGAATTTACATAAAGAACCAAATACCATAAGTAAATAATATACAAGCTATCGTAGCCCTATGGGAAGGGCTCATGCCATTTACGGCATGGCCTTTACCCACGCTGTCACAGTATTACAATGTCCATGTTAATCAATGCCATTACATAGAGCATTCAATTAGGAGAATGCCTCTACCTTTTAAAACCTGACTCCATTTAAATACAGTTCCCAATAAAAAATGCAGAAGGAAATCGCATACGCCATATATCAAGTAAACCATTACATTTTATAAAACCAATACATATATCTATATACATAGAGATCCCAATGTATGGTACACAGTTTCCATTAAAGGCCAAGAACAGGTTTTACACAGGTTTGCTGATGGGCTATGGAACAATCGCAAGCAATGGTGTAGCCCATGGCTATAAAATCCCAAAACCAAAAATATAACAATTTACATAACCAAAATGAAATCACACAGAGCTGAATGGCCTAAGAATCGAATCATGGCATAACGCCTCAACATTAAAAATAACCAAGCTACAACATTCATAAGCATCAAACCCCAAGGAGAAATTCATAAGCCAGAAGGAGAAATTGAATTTGCTACAGCATCAAACCCCAACCAAACAACCAGTCGAAACGTAGCTCTTCCCATAGGGTTGAATGGTGACAAGCATAAGCTTGATTAGAAGGCTTACCGTGGCCATGAATGCAATGCTTGGATCCAACAGTGTTGTAGCCACACTGCTCCTCCATTCCTTTCGGAACCTGCAAGCAAAAACCAAGATGGGGATGAGGAGTATGCCATCCTATCAAACTATACACCAAACATTGTGCAGGCATATAGACTCAATACATGCTTTCCTCATAGTCTGGATGTCTCTTCCATGGCCATCCCTTTGTGCAGAGCCAAAACGAATAAACCCCAAATGACAATACAATGCACATCCATCGTGAGCCAAGCCTAAGGGAAGGTTGTCATGCTTTTCAACGAGCATTGAATGCACTAGGATGGAGTCCATAACGAATCATCAAGCCCACTCCCTTAGTCAAGAATTATTGCAAGGTATGGATTATCACCACCCTCCACACCAACGCTTAAACCCTAGAAAAGCATGGTTTATACTATATATCATGTCAATCTCAAACTATAACATCAACGTTAACATATTACAAAGTTTGCTTTAGAATATAATTTCGATGGTACATGGTCCATAGGATGCGCTAGTCCAAAGTTAAGAACCCATGCTTAAAGCTTTTAGATATTGTTTAGAACATAGGTTTAGAGCTTCAGGTTTTAATACCTTAGTAACAAAGTATTTATGCTTAAGAACCATGGCATACAAAGTATGGCATGGTAACATCTATGACTATAAAAATCCAAAGGTCTGCCCTTCAAACCAACATAATAACCTGCCAATAAAAGAACATAAGAGAGGTTAAAAAGTATAGTAAAAATATACATAGCATGAAAAATATATTAATGACATATAGAATGACGAATTTAAAATCATAATGAAGAATAATTAATGTACGGGAAATTTAGCCGTAATAGCTAAATCGACTATAACGACACTTACCAAGTTATAAAACCAAGCCGATCATCAACGTAACAACTAGAAGCAGGTTATCGATGATCAAGGCTGTCAAACACACTTTACACCAGATCCCGTCGCAAAGCTGAACTGCATTTAACTAAAAGAGGTGCCCTAGTTCGAGTAAACTAAGTAAGCTTGCATAACAAAGTAATGCTTTACCTTTTAGACCATCATGGGAGAATGAGTCCCGCCACTCTGCCCACTTTGTTTCCATGAACAAAGTTAAGTTAATATTCCATAATCAACAAGTGCGACAATACAGAAAGGACGAAGCATATAAATCTAGTGTCGAAACACAAGCGATGGAAGTGTAAACACAATACTACGTAGTAAACGGCAGTATAACATCATAAGTAGCATACATTAAAATAATGACTGAAATTAAAAGACAGAACGTAAGAACAAATTATGAATACATAGAGGTACATGAAATGTACGCTAGAGTTCCACAAGTGAATAATGTTCCGTTAAGGTAGTTTTTACTAGCCTATAATTTTTTTTTATTTTCAATTTTTGGGGACATTACATATAACCATTCATATTGGTCTCTGGTTTGTAGTGAATGATTACACTGAAGGTGTTACTTACGCCTTTTCAAACGTTACGTGGTGCTACTTCTGTCCTTTCCAATGAGGAGAATTCGTGACAAGCCTAAGAAAATTGCAGGTGTCAAAGGTCTTTTTGATACAGATGAGGAAAAAGAGGAAGGGTCTTTAGATGAAGAATATGTATTATGAAGCAAGCCTTAGTGCACAATACGAGTTTGAAACGAAAAATGGATACTAACCATATAGAGACTACTGTGACTATGATTGACAGCGATATACTTGAGGAAAAGACCTGTGCGGTACTTGAAGTAAATAATGTTTCCAGACCTAGGATTAAGTGGAAGAAAATGTGTAAACAACTACTTTAGGAGGCTCCAAGCGAATCAATGAAGATTAAGCATTTGAAAAAGTGCGTTTAGTCTCAATTAAATTTTTTCTTATCTGATTTTTCTTTTGGTGGTGATGTTGGAAATATTAATTACTTGCATATCCCATCAGAGCTCAGCCGACTCTGTCATAGTTTGTATTAGTCCAGATCTTGTCGGTCAGTCTCACAAGAGGGAAGAGTCCACGATTTGGAAATCTAAATCGGTCGAATTAATTTCTGAAGCTAAGTCTATAAGTATATAGTTACAACCATTAATGGAAAGTGTGTAGTAAATAGTAGAAGAAGATTGTAAATCAAGTTAGATAGCAGAACTCTAGGTGAGAAAAGGAGAAAAAGAGAGAACTCTGAGCAGAGAGTGAGTTGAAACTCAAGCTTCTATGTGTGTGATTCTGTCCTTGTGTAAATGTTGTTTACAATTACGCTTGAGTGAAAGATCAACAATCCATAAATTTCTCATCGAGTGAAAGTTCCAAGTTTTAGGGTAGATTGGTCGATACAAGTTTCCTAAATGTTTGGTTATATGATTTTATAGTTATGTGGAATTGTTGATTTACTGTAGGTGAAAAAAATTTGTAATTTCTTAAGTCTCTTAGATTAAGAAACACCCTTTTGTAAATTCCAACCAAAACCAAACGAGAACAATATTTTGTATTCTTTTAGCATTATTTCTCTTCAATTTTTATTATTGAAGATTTTCAGGATTTTCATTTTCATTTTCAATGTTTAATCTTCTAGCTGTTGGTTTTATTTATTTTCCTAATGGGTAGGATATTCCATCATTTTGCAGAGCTTAGCACACCATGGATAATCTTTCTCTGGGGCGATTTGTAGTTTTCTCATCAACCAATTAATTTTGTGTAGTTAGATCAATTCACACTAAATTTGTAGTGGTGTTATTTATGATTTTTCAATGGGTTTATTATCCTTCATTTCCACGAACATAGTAACTAATTATATATATGTATTTCCAACAAATTTATAGGTTTGAAGCATATCTCTTAAATAAATTCGCCATAAATTTGCCTCTGGATCAATCCATTGAAGGGAAATTCTAGCAGCCTCCGGAGCAATCCCGTCGAAGGGAAAATTTCAGCAGGTAGGTATGAGTTTGGATGGGGGAGTCTCATCAGATGCAACCATAAGTAAAGGACCCACCAAGCACAACTACGCCACCCCCACCATGATTATTGTGGATGTCAAGATAAATTCCATGGAGCTTGTGCGTTTCCACCATGTGTAGTGTTTTCAAGGTGGGTGGGCGCTACAAGAAAAGTGGCTTTGAAGAGAAAACTGGTCTGTGTTTAAAGCCTCTTCGATAGTTGTGTAGTTTACTCTCAATCTTGATGCAATTTGAAGTACAGTGCTTGTGTTGTTTGTAGTTTGTTACATTTAATATAATTGTTCTTTCAATCTTGATGCAATTTGAGGTACAATGCTTGTGTTGTTTGTAGTTTGTTATATTCAATATAATCGTTCACGTCAGGGTTCACCTTTTAGCTTAAGAACAAGTCATTTCCATCTAATTTTAGAAAGCGATATAGCTAGATTAAGTGTGGTGAGAAAGAGAAAACACTCTCTCTATTTTTGTCATGATTTGTGGGTTTTCAAGTGCCACTGCAGAACACATTAATAATCTAGATTTTCAAGAGTGTGGGGATATAGAACTGCAAGGCACAAACTTAGATTTGGAAACCAAAGGCTTTAACGAATATGTTGATGGGCTTAATGGCTA
The DNA here is from genome assembly GCA_001517045.1 of Pseudotsuga menziesii. NCBI lineage: Eukaryota > Viridiplantae > Streptophyta > Pinopsida > Pinales > Pinaceae > Pseudotsuga > Pseudotsuga menziesii. Next base: position 17,557 of record LPNX011191484.1, on the reverse strand, counting down.
GAGTATAATATTGGAAGTAGGGGGAGATGAAGCTATCGCAGGTGCTAAAGGAGACCCAATAATGAAAAATGGTTATCCTTCCACTTATTTCCATTGTATATGTTTTTATCTCAAGTGTCTGCTAAGATATAGGGCGCGCATATTTTAATGATTGGTTGTATGTCTACAGTGCATTAAACCATGAGCCGCTCTTTAAAATTGGGTCGGACATTGAAAATTGCATCCTTCGTAAGCACTTTTATTCTCACTCAAATTTACAAATAATGACATTGTGTTGTTACACTTTCAAGGAATTTCCATTATAAGATTTATTGTTATAGTATACAATTGGATATTAGTATTGTATAGAGAGGATTTAAACAAACAATAATTATATTAATAATTATAATTTTGAATTTATAATTTTAATGAAGATTTCTTTAGATTTCAATAATGACAAACTCTAAAAAAAATTCATTTAAACTTATAATGTTTAGTCTTATTCACTGGATTATCTTTAAGAATCTCAAATATCCTTCAAATGAACTTCATTGATTGCTAGTTTATTTATAGTCCAACCAATTAATCAACCAACAAATTAAAAATCAGGATAAAACCAGCTCATGCAAACAAGAACTACGTCCAAAAGTAAAACCCTCAGGCAAACAACAACATCCAAAAGCAAGCAAGCAACCCACGAGTTTCACCAGTAGATTTAATCCCTCATTTAAAAAGCCCTTTGGCCTCTAATAGTAGGAGAGGTACCTTTTTGTTTTACATGGAACCCCCTCATCATTTACCACCTTTTCACTCATTTATTTTTAATGTAATAAATCATTAGCAAGAGGTAATCAGCCCGACATTATGTTTTCTTGGTTTAACAATCACCTCAAAGTGAAACTCGTGAGCCCAAGAAGAATATTAAAATGTGTTTATGAATCATTAACTCATTTATCACATTTTCAACTTTGTTTAACTTCTAACTTCTCACCATGAGTTTTGAGAAACTTAATTTACTATTAATTTTCTCTCAAACGGTTTGTCGTTTTAGGAAAAAGTTTTTGTATTTGTATAGTATCATTAATACCACATGGACTTGAAGTTATTATCAACAAAATTTTTAAAGTGGTCACATTGATCTTGTTCGAAACCAAATCCAGAGGGCTCTCCAAATAGAAGAGAAAGACCAACAAAAAGTCAAAAGAAACAACTAGAATGCTATCACTTTCCTCCAAACCCTAAACTATATGAAGAATATGAAAAATCCTCAAAATACATAGAACTATATATTAATCTGAAAAGATCAAAGCCCACAGAAAAGGCAAGTCACTCTAAGCCAAGTCACTAAGAGTGAGAGAGTGGGGAGATAAACCCTTGACCAACCAAACCCTAGAAGATAACTTCAAAGAGATTAAACACAAAATCAAAAGTAAAGATTAAAACATAAGTACCTAACCTTACATGCCTTTAATATGCATCCAACATTGTTTAAAAGCATTGATTCGGGTTGATCGAACGGATGTGAAAGGAATTAGGACCAAAACCTTAATAACGATCTGGTGTAATAACTGGATCCAGGGTCAAGTCGAGCTTTTAATGAAAGGGAGAGAGTATATATTCGCAGTGAAGCGACGATGGGAATTATGCACACAAGAAGACCAGAACTTTTTAGCACATGGAAATGGCAATAAAATCAAGATTACCATCTAAGTCATTGATTATATAAGGTAGACTCTTTTTAAAGTGGGGACTTTTAGATGTTATACTCCCTATATTTTTGGCTATATGTATAGAGTAAGATTTTAGTTTTGTGTCAACGATGAGGGTATTTTCAAAGTATATAAATATTCAAATTTAAATTGTTATAAAATAAAATTAAGATTTTTTTAATTTAAATGTAATATATGAATTTAGTTTTAAAATAAGATTTAAAACCATTTCCAATTAGTTAAAAATTTACTTTTTATTCATTAATTAAAGAGCAAAATAAATAGATTTATTTTATTTTATTTAATAATATTTAAAAAGTCAAAATAGATTTACATTTATTAGCATAGGGATGAGTGAATAGTCTAGCACTAGCGACTCGACAAGGTAACATGATAAAGACTTTTATTGCAACTTAGTTTTCTAAAGAAGTTTTTTGAGTTAACCATGTATATGTATGTTCACAAGGAAATAGGAATATTGTTAACAACCAACATGGTGATCATGAATGTGTGGAAGTTCCCAGTGAAGGAAACCCGCAAAAAGAAGTCCCCAAGTTCCTGTTTTTGGAGGGTAAAAGTTATGAATAAGTTACCAACCATCCGGAATTGTTCCCATTGGATTGGGAAAGTTCACTACAAGTTCTGAAGTTCCCTGAAACAGCAGAACTTTGGAGTTTCCTAAGAGCTAGAAACGGTTCCCATGCTACATAGCGATCCAGCTATGAAAGCAACCTAGGAGCCCCGTTATTCGGTGCGAATGCGGTTCTACTTATTCATGCTTAACACCTATCTCTGCTAATCCACTAATTCAAATTCGATAGCACAATGTGACGCAACTAGATTGACCTTTTTGTAGTTGAACTACAGAGCTCTTCTGTCATATAATCTTACCTAACCTAGCAGGTTAATAAAAGAATTGTAGATCACATCATTGAAATAAGTCATTGGTTTCACACTCCAAATGTGGGTCAACCTTTAATCATAGGAAGTTTAGCCAGCAAAATGGCAGTTAAAAGGAGCAAAATGGCAGTTAAAGGATACTGGTCCTGCTTCTGGTGTGCCCTCTTAGAAGCATTTAACAGAGTTCATGGATCGGGTGTAGGATTCATCCTGCCTGGAGTTTTATTACTGAGATTTCCCTTGTTCCAAGAGAATGATACCTAACGGGTTTATTTAGACATTTAGGCAGGTGGAAACAAATAGTTTCCAACAGAAAATAGTAATTGGGCTATAGAGGAGTGGAGAAACCCAGGAGGAATTAGAGTGGCAATATTAGCTAAATTCATGGAATTGTGGTATGGAAAAAGTAGACTGTGCCGTTGTCGCTATCATCTTCGCAGTTAATTTTTGTTACAACCAATAGTTTTCCATCAATTACTGTACTCATCTAATTAATGTAGTCATCTATTGGAAAGCACCTTCATTCATTGGGTTGAAATCAACCGACTAAACGGAAAATAAGAAGAGGTACCGAAAAAAGGCCAAGGTAAGAAAGCCAAGTTTTCAAAGGCATAACCTTTCTGTGTTGCATCTCTCAATTGCAGGTGCACCGACGAATCAAGAGCAATAACTATACTTTTATGTCCTGGCCTCCATATAAGCTTATTTTTAATCTGCATTCCTATTTAGAACATAATGAAACCTAAAACCGATGTGTACCATCAGAGTTGAACGAGGATTCTTTATCACTATGTTTTGCTGATAGCACTTAATCTAAACTAGAAACTTTGAGAACTCTGTTGGTGGTAATCCTCTTAACCAACTCTTCATGATGAAAAAAGGAAGAAGGTGCACTCTTCTGCAACCCTTCTATCTAGCATAGGATAAGCCCGAGGAAACCCTAAACTTGGATAAACATGAAAACTGTGACATATTATGAATCTTTTCATAATGTAAAGTTGTGAAATCTTTTGCTAAATCTTATTCTGCTAATATTTGTAGGTTGAACGGATACATCTAAGATGCTACATGAGCAAATATGATGGTTTTCAACATTTGTCTAAGCTTTCTTGTTAGCCTAAGTTCTCTTCGCCTAAGTTCTCTTTGTTAAACCTTTATTCACTTGACCGTAAAAACGAGCGTTTGTGAGTAAGGCACATACAAGATCTCGCTGGTGGCATTTATGTATGGAGGAAAGTTGGTTGATCTATCTACATAGACTAAATGATAGAAAAGACCGTGAAGAAGCTTTATTAATTTATAGAGAATGACCCTTTACAAAGAAAGCATGATTGTGAATTGATTGACTTGGTCTCTCTTCTTTGCCTTTCCTAAGGTGGATTCTATTCTCGAGAAGCTGGTGAGGTGGTTGACTCCGGTAAGAGAAAGGTGAAGCAAGATCCTTCCTGGGTAGCCAAAATCTGAAGATGGATATTGAAAATATCTATACCTAAAGCCATATGATAAGGGGTATGAGCCCAATTCAAGTGTAAATGTTTATAGAAGATGCTTAAGATGGCCCCAATGATAAGGGTTGGTATATCGGTTAAACTCGTCCCTTTCACCGATCTGAAGTTTTACTGATAAGATGTAACTGAGGCTCCTCTCCTAATTAATTCTTAAACGCTAAAACCTAGCTCTTAAACTTATGAAGAAGATAGGCTGGTTAATTTGGCTAGAGTTGAAACTAGAGATTGAAGTGTGACCTACTTGAATATTTACATTACTAAATGAGAAAGTGACCAATTTCCATTTAGCCTAGGTCCCAATTATAGTAGCATATTAAGTTCATTGATATCTTATCATTTTGGTATCTTTGTAAACAAAGATGGATGACATATTTCCTTCTAATAAGTCTCAGAGCACATTGATGAGGGGTAAGTAGTGCGATGTGCTAGAAAAGCAACGGAGACCGTTATATATATTGGTAAATGCGCTTGTGAAATTCGATCTGCACCTTTCTCTTTGAATGAAATTAATGATCGAGTTAAAGTAGATTCCTCTCTCCCTAAACTACACCAGCCCTTGGAACTACAAGCCTTTGAACGTTAAGAAGTAAGTTTGGAGATTGAATTTTAATTCTGAGCTGAAAATTCTGAGTGTTAAATCCTTGAAGGAAGATCTCTGCTCACCGCTTCCACCGTTTCATGAGATCACAGTAATTTTTTTACAGAACTATTCATTTTTGTTTCCACGTGATTCTCCTTAAGTATAAATTATTTTTTATTCCGCCAAGATGAAGCAAGTGGTGATTGCAACTACGATTTCATGCATCCACGTGAGTTGATCGGTCCATAAGAGTGTCTTGGGATGAAGTGATGGTTAAACTAAATCAGATTATGCTAGCTTCCGATAGTGGATTGTTGTCTTCTCACAGATCGTTGTTCATCAGTTTTGTTAGCCCGTGACTTCTTTCCGATGGACACCACCGTGTTTTATTTTTAGGGTCTGATCGTTCCATGGGTGAATGAAACCTAATGCTAAAAGATAGATACTTGGATCAGAGGCCGACATTATTGCAGAAGGAAGGCAAGGCGACGTTCTTCCAAGAATTCTTTTCTTTCTCAATTGAGGACGACACATCTGCTGGGGGAGGACAGAGTGCTGACGGTGATGTTTGGAGGAGAAGGAAGAGCGTCGACGATGCTGTCTCCAGGAGAAGGAAGAGTGTCGCTGGGTCTCTCACTTACAGTTGGACTGGCGCCCGATCAGTCCAAGGTAGTGAGCGGCGGGATATTTGGCTGAGATTTGTCAAAGAGGTGAGACGATATTTTTTTTCCTCCTTGTGTAGTTGAAATTATTCTCTTGTCAGTTCTGTAAAAATGGCTGATATGTCCCTGGTCGACTTATACATTACTAAAGCATCAAAATTGAATGGGGAAGATTATGTAAACTGGAAATTTAAATTAATCATTGTACTTGAAGCTCTCAGTTTGTTAAATTAATCATTGTATTTGAAGCTCTCAGTTTGTGGCCGATTATGAAAGGGGATGAACATAAGCCTACAGATCCATTGTCTTTCTTAGATAGGGAATCGCATGAAACCTGAGAGATGTTGACTAGTATGTCTGTAAAAGAGAATATAATATCTCACATCAGAAATTTCAAGACGTTTATTTAGACACATGGGACAAACTCAAAGGTTTGTATGAGATGTCTGACTCTAATAGAATTTTGTTTTTAAAGACCAAATTATTTTCTATCAATATGGATGTGAATGAAACTATGAATAAATACGTCCCTCGCATGAAAGACTTCAGAGATAATCTCGGTGACATAGATGAAGAAGTATCTAATACTGATCTGGTATCTATCACATTAAAAGGTTTATTGCGAGATTATAAAATATTCATCTCAGCACTTACAACAAGACAAACCCCTCCTACATTTATAGAGCTCGGTGGAATCCTGATACAAGAAGAAGAAAGGATGAATATGTATGAGCCTGAATCTCAGTTTTCAGATCAGGCGTTGATGGCAAGAGGGAGATACCCACATAGAGAAAATCACTGGAATCCACACAGAGGCAAGTTTCGTGCAAGACATAGAGATATGTCACAAAATGACTCTAGTGCTAATAAATATTGTGTATGTCGTTATTGTGGCAAATGAGGTCACATAGCTAGAGATTGTTAAAACAAAAAAACAATGACTCAAATAATAGATACAGAAAACATAATAAAAATTATGTTAGAAAAAACACCCCGGATGTCAATGGATTTAAAAACCTAAGACTGTTTATATCTGAACATGCTTTGTCTGCTGAGATAGATGATGAAAATGCATGGCTCATAGATTCGGGTGCATTTGCCCACATTTCCTGTAATAGAGATTGGTATGATGAGTATTATGACTAGTCTGATGGCACACACATATATCTAGGTGATAACATGTCTCACAAAGTTCTAGGTTACGGAGTGATAAGTGTTAATCTACCTAATGGACAATTTAAACAGATACATAATATGATATATGTCCCAGTCATAAAAAATAATCTAATTAATGTTTATGCTATCATCGATAATGATATGAAAGTTGAATTTGATAAATATAATTACCATGTCAAAGATGTCCAAGATCATCACACGGTTATAGTGACAAGATCTAGACTTGGTGGATTGTACAAGCTGGATGCAATCAAGAAAAAACCATCAGGCACTAGCAACATTAACTATTTTAGATGTCGAATTGTGGCATCAAAGGTATGGACACCTCAATCATAATGATCTCATGTTATTACATAAAAATTCAATGGTTAAGGTTATTCCTGTCATTAAAAATGGTCATATTGAATGTGCTGCAAGTGCACTTGGAAAAGAACATTGAAATGAATTTCCTAAGCATGAAGAGAAGAGACAGACTGGACTTCTTGAACTAATAAACACTGATGTATGGGGACCTATGCAGACCAGATCACTTGGTGGCACATGGTATTTTATGATATTTGTTGATGACAGATCCAGGTTCACATGGGCTTACTTCATCAGAAGGAAAAGCGATGTCTTCGAATACTTCAAGGAATTCAGAATCAAAGTTGAGAAGCAGATAGGTAAATACATTAAAATCCTCAGATCGGATCAAGGTGGTGAGTACACTTCTGGATCTTTTAGAAGATATTGTATAGAAAATAGAATCCAACAACAATTCAGAGTCATTGATACACCTCAGCAAAATGGAGTGATTGAGAGAAAAAAAAGAACATTGCTGGAATGTGCTCGCAACACGCTCCAAGGTAAAAACATTTATAATGGATTTTGGGCTGAAGCAATTAACACTGTTATGTACTTAAAGAATAGTAGTCCAACAAAGAAAATAGAACTTCGAACCCCTTTTGAAGTCTTTTATGGCTATAAACTTGAAATTAGTCATTTAAGAATATTTGGTTCTAGGGTTTTTGCATACATACCTAAAGATGACAGAAGGAAGTTGGATGCAAAATCCATAGAATGTATCTTTGTTGGCTGCTATGATGATTAGAAAGCATACAAACTGTTTCATTGTAGTCAACACAAATTGATTGCTAGTAGAGATGTTGTATTTCATGAAAATATAGACATGTGTAATAGGATGAATAATGCTGATGAAAAACTGATCCCAGATGAGTATGGAAAAATAGATAAAATTCTTCAAAAAGTGCAGGAACAAGAGCAAGTGCAACAACAACAACAGGTTTAGGAACAAGAATCAAGCATGAGTGATACTACCTCAAATGATGAAACAACAGAAGATAGAAGAATCATGGATGGAACTTCAGCGTGTACTGTAGTACCTAGAAGGTCAAATCATCAAAGTCATCCTCTAGTAAAGTTTAGATATTATGCCTTGATGACTAGTATAATGAATGTCATAGATCGAGTCAATTATGAACAAGCCAAAGATAATGAATAATGGGTAACGATAACGAATGAAGAATATAATTCTATTATGAGAAACAAAACTTGGGATTTAGTAGAATTACCCAAAGATGAAGTACCCATAAGATCAAAATGGCTATTAAAATCTAAACTTAAAGCAGATGGTATTATTGAAAAATTTAAAGCAAGATTAGTTGCTAAGGGTTATTCTCAACAAGGGATTGACTTTGAAGAGACATATGCACCAGTAGCTAAGTTAAACATAATAAGATTGCTAGTTGCATTAGCTACTAAACATAACTGAAGAATACACTAGTTAGATGTCAAATTCTCCTTTCTAAATGGTGATTTAAAAGAGGAAGTATACTTAGTGTAGCATGAAGGTTTTGTTCAGAAAGGATAGGAGCAACTTGTGCACAGGTTAAAGAAAGATATCTATGGACTGAAACAAGCTCCTATATCATGGTATATAAAGATTGACACCTTCTTCAAACAACAAGGATTTCTCAAAAGTAAAAGTTATTCAAGCTTATATATTAAATCAGATAAACAGGGAAATGTTTGCTTGATATCCCTATATGTGGATGATCTTATCATTACAGGTGGAGCATATCAATTAGTTGTAGATATTAAAAGTAATTTGTCACATGAATTTGAAATGAAATACCTTGGTGACTTACATTACTGTTTAGGCATTGCTTTTTGGAGAGAATTTGGTAAAACATTCATCACTAAAAGCAAATATGCAAGGGAAATACTTGACAGATTTCAAATGAGTGAATGCAAATCTGTATCTACTACTTTGGATCAAAATGTTAAATTATACAACAATGATGGATCTAAAGAAGTTGATGGTACTTTGTATCATCAACTAGTGGGTAGTCTGAACTACTTCACTACTACAAGGCTAGATCTATCATATTTGGTTAGCATCCTTAGTTAGTTCTTGGCTAAGCCACGCGAAACAAATTGGAAAGATGCAAAGCAGGTCCTAAAATATTTAAAAGGAACTGTTAATTATGGTCTTTTATATACTGATATATCTGATGTTCAGTTGGCAGGTTACTTTGACTCTGACTGGGCAGGAAATCATGATGACAAAAAATCCACTTCTAGATATGCTTTTAACATATGTTCAGGAGTCATATCATGGCGCTGTAAGAAACAACCAACTGTTTCTTTGTCATCCACATAAGCTGAATATAAAGATTTAACTAGTGCTGCTTGTGAAGCCATTTGGTTGAGACGTATTCTTGAAGATCTTGGAACACAACAAAAACAAGCTACCAGAATCCAGTGTGACAATCAAAGCTCAATTAAGATGACACACAATCCATTCTATCATGCCGAATCCAAACATATTGAGCCGCAGCATCATTTTGTCAGAGAAAAGATTGAGTCTCGAGAAATTGAACTCATGTCTATTGTAATACAAGTGAGAATGTTGCTGATATTTTTACTAAACCAATTGGAATGATCCATTTTGAGGATCTTAGGAAGAAATTAGGTGTTGTCAATAATCCATTTCTGCATTAAGGGAGGTTGTTAGCTGTAATGCAGAAATATAGTCGTATGTTTTCTATATCTATGTTTCTTGTTTGAACAACTCCTATGTTGCAAGATCTAATCCACATTTATTGGATATAGCTTAGCTTATATTTTTTTATATATGTAACTGTCATTTCATTAATTAAATGAGTTGAGTGTTTCTCTTCCTATATGTTTGAACGACGAGCCTTTGTGCTCTGCTAGTTTCTCTCATTGATTTCTCTAATTGGTAACGGTCCTAACAAGGTAGGATTGTCAAAGGCAGAACCCTGAGTCGTCGGACTGAGATTAGGCAGACTCGGGTGGAGACGCGGAATGAACATATCATATTATTTGCTAGTACTGACCTAATTGAATTCATTCAAAAGAAAGTCAAAAGTGTAAGGGTTAGGACTTCAATGAGAAAGCCCATCCTCTCCCGTATAGATCCAATATCCAATACATGGATCCCAATATATGGTTCCTTCCTCTGCTTATGTAAACTAATATATAGGTCAGGTTTAAACTAAAGCTTTGTTCTCTAAGTTAGAGTATCCCCCATATCCTTAGATGATCAACACGATAGACCGATACCAGCAAATTAGAAGGCCACGGAAAGTATTGGAGTTATAGTTACTAATACAAATGGATCAATACAGTAATCGGCTAATACCAAGGACAGCCAACGTATAGACTCCCAACATGGAAAAGAGCGAATCAATTCACATTTAGACTGAAACTAGCAAATGAGACAGGTAAAGTAGTGGAGTGCTATCACTGTAGTCGCTTTATATCCGGCGAGTGAATTCTAGGTATCTCAAAGAAAAAGAGGTGACTTCTGATTCAGTCAAGGTGTTCTTGTCTCTGAAAATGCCCAATTCTAATTTTCAGATCAACTGCTTCAGGTAAAACATTTCAATAACTTAACCTTTGACTTGTTCATATCGAAATATAATGGGTAGATCACTGGCATAACAGGAGACAACTTGCATATGGGTTATGAGAGAGAAGCTTTTGTCATATCCATCATCCATGTACCAAATTCGGTAATGCTCCCTGGTTGATGCGATGTATTTCACAGGTTGACCGAGGACTGAATGATTGGTATATTGATTGGTCGAACACAAATTGAAATGGGAGCCAGTCCCGTTCCAGTATAGCAGGGAAAAGGGGGCACAACAGTTTCAATTCAAAAGTTTTGGTCACCCAGTGATCATACAATGCCATCACCCAGTCACGTGCCAAGACCTTCTCCCCCTGCAGCCTTCAAAATTGAATCCTTCACATCCCTTCCAAAGGGTTCTAGCCCTTCGCAGAAGTGTAAAGTTAAAATTGCCCTTCAAGAAAAATATTAAATCTGAATTTTATCTTTCCAATCAGGAGGGGCATAATTTATATCAACATTTCAAAAGAAGGGAAATATTTGAAATTACCCATCCATATAAATTTGTCATCCATCTAAAATTGGGGAGACATGGATTTATGCATTTCTATAGAGAGGTGTTGTTGGGTATATAATATGGAGAAATAATGGTTATTAATGAAATGAAAAAAACAATTGTTGGCTCAAGAATAGTCTTCAATTTGATGGGTGGCATGATCATGATGTAATCTCCCTCCATCATTCCAAATATTTGTGGTTTCTCACAAATGTAAAAATTACTTGATTTTACATCCCCTTCTCTTTAAATCCTCATCTCATGGTCATAACTAAGGATTACTATGCATGCAGATCCTCACCTTATAATACCAATTGAGGCAAAGAATAAGAGAAAACTATAAGTGAGTTTTATATTAAATTTACGATATAAGTCTTTAATTAACACTATCAACTGAGATTTGACACGTTGGATTGTTGTGATCTTCTTAGCACTCCTTACCAGTGTGATTCAAGGCATTCTTTGAAGGTGAAGTCCATAAGTTTGGGTCTTCTTCCTCATTATTATGCCTTTTGGTAAGACAATAAAGAGGGTAGTGGCCTGCATCAGCATGGAAAACAGATTCGACATAGTGGTTATATATACACATTAATTGTTTTTATTAATTAACTTAAATTCCTACCCATGACTGTTGATTCAGTGAATAGTGGACTCGTATGAAACACAACAAATTTTAGAGCCTCGAGCCCTTAATTACTTGCACCTAGAACTTCTCAAATCTAGCCATCAATAAACTTATTTTGGTATTTTGGTTCAATCTAAAAGGGAGACTGTTGAAACTCACACATGTAGTGAGTTTCAATTGACTGAGGCTTGATTCCATTTCCCCTTCATTCCATACATGTATGCTTTCATGGCAAGTATTGAACAAAAAAATCAATTGACTTAGGCTTGATTCCATTTCCCCTTCATTCCATACATGTATGCTTTCACGGCAAGTATTGAACAAAAAATTCGATGCCCTTACCCTGGTTATGCCAGCTTTACTAACTTGCTTGGTATGTAAGTATTTATTTTTAATGTTTTTTTAGTTGTCTATTATTTTTTCTTAGGTGTCCAATCCTTATCATTCTTACATCTCTCAAGATTGGATTGCACGTGAATGCCCCAATATGGTTATGCCATAGTGTATGTAGTTTTTTGTAAAATGAAGCGTGCTCCAAGTGGAAAAATAACAATAGAATAGTTGTTATGTTACTGAAGTGTAAAATTAAAGATACACATATAACAACTTAATGTGTTCAAAATAAGTTTTATTGAAAATATATCTTTTTTTTCATGTAGATATTAAGGAGTGCTCAATTGTTTGCTCTCCATAACAAGAACAAGATTGATTCTCTTTGATTGGCTTCACCTTAACAACGGTTTTATAGAAAAAACGAATAACCTAACTTGAATAAGAATGGGTACAAGACCAAGACCAAAAATACAACCACCTTGAATAAATCATTGACTTCCCCTCGAAAATACAACCACCTTGAATAAATCATTGACTTCCCCTCGGTCTAGGCACCATTTCCCATACATCATTTTTCATTATGGAATTATACGGCGAGCAATACTCTTCCTGCAGCAGAGTGTTTAATGCTCGCCCGTGTGCATGAATTAATGCAGCAGAGTTTGACCCCGCCATGCCCATGCTCTGACGCGGGATGCCCCATCGCCCATCCATACTGCGCCCTCCATGCCCATGCTCTGACCGTGGCATTCTCCATCGCCCATCCATACGGCGCCGAATGCCCACCGTGTACGCGCCTGTCCCGCGCGGCGCCGTCCCAGTACATCAAACCCCGCGGACGGATCTGCATCAAACCCAGATCATGCACAATACTCTTTCGGTCTTTCGGTCTCAGGCTTTGCTAAGCGAAGACGGTGTAGAAGAAGAAGGGCGGACTCCACAAAGCAAAGACGGTGCAGAAGAAGCTTAATATACCACTCTGCTGCATAAATTCTTTTGTTATCGAGGTAAGTATAAATAATATACCACTCTGCTGCATAAATTCTTTTGTTGTCGAGGAATGATAGTTCCCTCTTATTGAATATTATTGAATAGGTAGAGTGGTTGTTCATAGCTTGCAGAAATTATAACCTCGTTTCAAATTATTCAGGTGGGCAGAAATTATAACTGGAGCCTTAAAAAGATCAAATTCATATTCCATATTTAAAGTGTTTTTTAATTATGGTCTCCCCAACCCTTACATACACGTAGCATTCAAGAATGCCGAAAAAATTATCAGAGGAATAAATAAATAAACGTTGTTAAAATACTGATAGCATTCAACTATGTCGAAAAAAAATAATTCTGGTGTTTATGAGTTATAAAAATCATTTAACCTGCATGCATTGCCACTAAAAAGATTCATTTAGCTGTTCGCTCCAGCAGCAACAATCTTCTACGATAAGATAAGATCGTCGAAGTTCTATGAAATTGAGTGCGCCAGAGTCCAGAATATTGGAGGTCTCAGGGAATTTAGAGTCTTGACCAAGATTGTCCTCAGGTCTCATATAATCATTTATATCTCTGCCAGTAAAATTACATTAACAGAAAACTTAAATAAATATGAAAAAAATATCAAAGTTAGCAACGAGAAATAGAGTTTGGACGTACCACCGGCCGAACCCCATCCCAGTTGAAAAAAGCTCTCCTCGAAAACCCTTGGGGACCACCAGTTGAAATAAATCTTTTAAATCTTTGAAGAATATGAATACATTAATTAATGCAATGCAAGTAGTAGCAATAGTAATGGATTACAGTTTCTATACCCTGCTCCGCCTTTCATTGTTCATCGATGCATCGTCAGGGTTATCCAATGAGGGTTTGATTATAGTCAAACTCAAGCCGAACCGAGACACTGATCCTTCTCATCTGTATATAAAATAACAATATAAACACCTTTTAACGGAACTTATACTTAACCAAGTATTTCATATCCCGCGTCTCTATTGCTTCTGGGCATATCATTAGCTGTTTCGATATCTATTTCTGCACATTAATAGCATTTCACGGGATGTTTTTGTCAAAGTAACACTGCTTATTTTTTCGTATTAGGTTAGATGACAAAATAATGGTCCAAAGGCACCATCGCACTAAAAATGAAACCTGGATCAATGATGAAAATCTCCAATTGATTAACAGCTGAACCATAATTCAACTTAGCCAACAGTATTTTACAGATTTTAACTGCAAGTAACTTCAAATTCGCAATCGTGTGTCCATCACTCTGCTAAGACCTCAATAAAACTGGACTCATAATCAAGCCTCCCCTTGACAGGTTAGAAGATAAATCTCTCCCCATAGAAAACGATTACTTGAAAATTTTAAAAATGTTTAATACATGTAGGGTATATCAAGAAAGGGCGAGCAATACTCTAAACAACTAGCACAACTCCGCTAATTAACTTAACCTTCTGGGATTTGAAGTGCAATTGTGGTTTTATATACTATGTGTTACACTGAGCCTTCACCGCGTAATTAGACTCGTACTAGTTATACTGCGATATGTTGTTATGTAACAGGATTTTTTTATTTTTCAAAATGTAATTAATAATAAAATTGAAGTTTAAAACATAAATATTAATTAAATACCTCTTAATTTTTCTGATTTTTTATTGAATTTGATAGGATTTCAAATTCATGCTTAAAATAAAATAGTGCTTTTATTATTTTAATATTGTTGTTTCAAGAAATATATGTTTTTATGCATGTATATTGATTTTTGTTTATGTTCCATCTATAGCTATGGAATGTTTCTTGTCATTTTTGAATATTTGCGAAAGCAAAATGAAAATTAGAAACTTTTTATTTTAGTGTTCTTCTTAGATTGGTGAAAACATAAAATAGTAGTATTTAACATAATGGATGAGAAATGTTATCTTACGTCAGGAGTAAGGGTTGTGTGGACTTATGAAGCCCCCCTTACACGTCCCAAGTTGGATGGTAGACTGACAATGGACATTTCGATGACCCCATTTAACAGAGCACTTGCTAGCAATCATATAAACCAATGTACATATTATTTTATAGCTCGTAAGTCCACTTAGATCACTCAAAGTTGTTAGAAATCAAACCCTTTTAGATTGGTCTTCTATTTTCAAATAATTTTGTCAATATTTTCTCCATTTAATATATTTACTCTTAAATACGTATTGTTATACAGCATGTTTCTTGCAATAGTTTTAATCTTTCAAAAAAATATTCATTATGCAAATAAACTTAATGTGTTCCTTCATTGGTTGCCAGGTTATTACGGATAAAGACCTTTGAAATATAAATTTACCAATTAAATTAGCAATGGTGGAACCAAGCCATACAGTTTGCATTCGACACCTTCAGGATGATCTCCATCTACGTAGAAGACAATTCCAAATACATGTTATCCATCCTAGAAAGGGCAATCTGTCGAGACCAGAGTTGAAACAAGAACTTGCAAGAAAATTCAATGTTTCAGATATGCAAACAATATTCATATCTGGTTTTCAGACAAAAGATCCATTCTCCAAAGGCTTTGGTATAATATATGACAACATAGAGGATGCAATGAAACATGAGCCAAAGCATCGATTAGCCCAAAATGGTCTTAAAGCTCATGTTGAAAAGAATACCAAAGAGTGTAAAAATAGAGCAAAAAAAATTCGTGGCATTAAAACCACAAATAAAAAATAGATGCTCAAGTAAAAACTTGATTGAGGCCCATGAATGTTTCCATATTTTGAACTTAACCGTATCATATCTTGTTAGTTATCTATATCGTATGTATCTTTAAATTCTACCTCTAATCAAACATTTATCTTTATGTATACCATTTGAGCAATTGAATATTTAGTGTTCTAATAGTTTATCCACCTTATTAATTATATTTGTAGTTGAAATGTTTTATAGATCTTACTTCAATAAATATTTTTTAAATGTTTTCTAAACTTCAACACGTTTTTAATTGGAATTTTAAGTAATCCAAAAATGTGGTTTTTACATTATAATGAATATGGTTAATATTTAGTCGTTTAGCTTTTCATTAAGTTTGTATTTCAATCAAAATTAAATAAATGTACACAATATTAAACATATTCAAATTAAATATATATATAATTTTTTGAGTCATAAAATCTGTATATATAGTTGAATCTTATACTTTTGAAATACCATATATATTTTTTATTTATATCATTTAACAAATTGAATCTTGAATGTTTAAAAAATATTTATAACACTTAATCCATTTTTTAAATTATACTTGTATTTAAAATGTTATCCACCTTATTACTTGTACTTGTATAGTTAAATATATATATATTTAAATGTTTTATCAACTTCCTTCATTTTTAATTAAAATTTTAACTAATCTAAAAATGTTGTTGTTACATTAAAATGTATACAATTAACATTAAATGATTTGACTTTTTATTAAGCCCTTATTTTAATGAAAATTCAATAAATGTACAATGTTATACATATGTACATTAAATATAATTTAAATGTTAAGTTAATGAAAATTCAATAAATGTACAATGTTATACATATTAAAATTAAATATAATTTAAATGTTGAGTTATATATATAAAACTTAGTTGAATCCTATACTTTTGAAATATTTAACTATATTGAATATATGATTTCCATATTTTGAACTTAACCATATCCACCTTATTAATTATACTTGGATTAAAATGTCGTATCCACCTTATGACTTGTACTTGTAGTTAAAAAATATTGTTTAAATGTTTTATAAACTTTATGACATTAGAATTACAATTATAACTAATCCCTAATTGTTATGTTTACTTTGTATCCACCTTATGACTTGTACTTGTAGTTAAAAAATATTTTTTAAATGTTTTATAAACTTTCTGACATTAGAATTACAATTATAACTAATCCATAATTGTTATGTTTTACATTAAAATGCATATGGTTAGTATCTAGTCATTTAACTTTTCATTAAACTCATATCTCAAAAGAATTAAATAAACATACAATGTTATACATATTTAAATTAAATATAATATAAATTTTGATTATATATATATATATAAGCTTATGTTCATATAGTTGAATCATATACTTTTGAAATGTTCATATATATTAGACATCATGTTTTAGCTATTTTTTTAGGTCCTTTTGAATTTACACACTATTTTCTCTTTTTTTTAGAACAAAACTTTAAGGTCCTTTCATATCAATTTCTTTGTTAAGATCCCTATTTAGAAATGTTACTCTTATTACATTCAAGGCGAAATAAATCTTCTGCCAACCCATGAATAATTATCCATGATTTTTTGAGAACTTTGAAATATACATCCAACAAAATTATAATTTTTAATTCAAATTATTTTTAATGTTATTTGAATAGGTATTTGAAGAATGGGGAAGTGGGAGACTATAAATGAGTTGGAGGTCCAAGACCCAGAGGAGTTGATGGAGTTTTCAGCAGAAGAATTGACTTGGACAGAAGTTTGGGGAGACCAAGTCGCTATTATTCCTTATTGTCGACTTGAAGACTTTATAATTGGGGAGCAATTGAATGAAGGCGCACCTACTCAATTTATTGTAAAGAGTAGACGAAGTAAAAAAGTGGAGGATATCAAAAAGACTTACTTTGGGACATATCTAGAG
>LPNX011191469.1:510778-679693 GCA_001517045.1 Pseudotsuga menziesii | reverse complement strand
AACTACTACTCTAGAAAATATAGCTGGTGCATTCTTAATACCAAAGGGCATTACCGTATACTGGAACGAGCCCCATTCTATTGCAAAGGTGGTCTTGGATCAATCTTCTGGATGTATTCTGATCTGATGGTAGCCTGAAAATCCATCAGTAAAGGAGTAGACCTCCTGTCCTCCCACGTTGTCTAGTACCTCATCAGTGAACGGTGTCGGAAATGGATCGTGAAGCGATGCATCGTTGAGCTTGCGCAAATCGACACAGATCCTGATGTCTCCTTTTGTTTTCTTTTCTTGTACAACCATGGGGCTAACCCATTCGCTTTCTTCTACCGGCTCATTGATGCTTGCTGCTAGCATCTTATCGATTTCGTCCTTTACTTTTTCTTTGTAGCGCGGATTCAATCTATATGGGCGTTGCTTGACTGGTCTAGCATCCTCCTTCAATGGTATCCTCATAACTCCAAGGTCTCCAACTATTCCCTTCATCTCTGTGAACTTAGTGGGAAATAGGTCCTGATAGTTATGTAACAAATCTGCAATCTGTCCGACTATTTCATCGTTCCAATAGTCTCCAATAGAGGCAAACTTAGGTTCTGCGTCTGTGCCAATATTGATCTTTTTAATCTTGATAGGTTTAGTGATTGCTGGAATCTCTAACTGTGGTCCCCCAACATCGCGAGTCCCTTCTGACTCCGGAATGTTGGTGTTACAAGGATCCTCCTCCTCTTCCCCTGGTTCTTCTTGAAAGTTGTAGCATTCTAGCGCCTCTGTTAACTAAACGGCCCAATCAGCCTGAGTCTATACTGATGGGGTACAGTCTTCAAATATCTTGATCTTGATTATGTCTAGGGCCTGGGAAACACTTGGATGTTCTGATTCAAATGCGAAGGTGAGTAGGAAACTGTCTGTCATAAGTGACCATGTGGTCGTCCCCTTGCGCAACTCGGTCTCTGTGTACCAGTTCCTTGGAACTGTGTCGAATGTGTGAATGAATCTGTGAACCCATTCATCCTCGAGAATGTCCGACCAGTTCTGTTCACATGTCTGGATGTGTGTCCTGGGATCTATTTCTCCTGTGTACTTCTGCTGGACATACTCTCTGTCGACAGAAAATATGATCGCCATCAATCTTTTAATATCATCCCATGATGCGATATTCTCTTTATGTGCATACCACCATCTTGCAGGTGTGGCTCGTACTGCAAGGGCCATAGCTGCGATCCTCTATTCGTAATGAATCTGTTGCTCAAACTGCATAAGGAAGTCCTGGATATCTGTCAGACCCTGATATGATGGAATCTCAGTGATCTCTGCACCAATCCATCGTAGTGACTTACTCATAAACGCACATCTACGCGCTGAGACTTCATAAAGTCTGTTCTGCCAGTTCTCTAGACCAACATCGGAGTCTGATGCGCATGAGCTGTCGCATTGTCAACTAATGTTCCCTTCTGCGGTTGGATTGATGTAGTCGTTCTGGTTCACAGTCATCTGGTAGAGACTATCCAAGTTTTTTGCCTCCTCCTCTGCTCGGATAGGTTCAATGTATCTAGGACCCTGGTGAGGATCCAGCGGCACGATGACCCGGATCTGCACATCCTCAAAGGTCATTTGTATTCTCTTTAGGTCAATGACAGCCTTGCTGCCGATCGCCCAATCGATACTTAATAATGATGGATACGGTCGATTGTCGCCAATGATTTCTATAACCTCGAAATCCGAAAAACTGTGAACTTCGTCAATGTCAACTGGCACCTGCGGCAGTCGACCCAATGGTGATACTCGCTGTTGATTAGCTAATCTCAGGTGGATAGGCGATCTGACTAACTGAGGGCTACCCATCTGTTCCCATGTCTGCTTTGTCAAAACATTCACCTCTGATCCTAGATCTAAGACGACTTCATCCATTTCAAACTCTCCAATCTGTGCTGTGAGCTTCATCTCTCTTCCGGTCCTTGTATGTCCTGTAATATTATGAACAGCGTGATGTGCACTGCCCAAAAGAGAAGGTTGCTGACACTGATCTATGATGCGCTGTAGCTCGCCGATAGCTTTTTCATTTCTTACGAGTTTCAAACAACTGCGTAGGAAGGATTGTACACTTCCTGTCGATTCATCCTCATCGCATCATCCCGATGTGGTATCCTGCGGTATCTGTTCAGGGATATCGCCACAAGGTGCTTGCTGCGGTACACCCCTAGACGATGGTACCTGCGATCCTGATTGCATAGGTTCATAAAAGGAAGCCTTGGCTTCGTGAGATGTCTCTTTATTCTTCTGTAGGTCGAGTGCTGTTGCTTTACTAGGAGCTCTGCGCACCCACTCCTGACTTGTGTTCTTTTCGGTCTCCTGCGATGTCCTACTAGTGGAAGCACCACTATGAGTCACAATGTTAACTTTTGGTTATGGCTCTGCCTGCTCAGCAGCAATAAGCTGGATGTTCTGGTGTACTGCTAGATTAGGGTCTTTGATCTTAGCTATTAAGGTAGGACACTCCTCTATGGTATGACCATAATATTTGCAGTAGTTACAAGTGGTAGTGGGGCTCTGACAGTCCCTAGCATAGTGTCCTACAATTCCGCAGTTATAACAAGTGATTGGTCCGCGACCATGGCCAAAACCTTCTCCTCTGCCGAAGCCTTCTCCTCGTGCAAAGCCTCCTCCACGGCCTCATCCTCTGAATCCTCCTCCACGGCCACTGTAAGTCGGATCAGGCTGTGGTCCTGCTGCTAGACACTGTGTTTCTGAATAGACTCTGTATGCGTCATATTTTCTATCTAACATGAGATCGTAGGCTCGGTAATCCCATTCGTCATGTCCAACCGAGCTGCAGAAGACACAGTATAGGTTCTTAGGTGTCTGTACATACTTCTGAAGCAAAGGGCATTGCTGAGGCGGATGTCCTTGTGTTTTGCATATTTCACACCGTGGCCCTTGCGTTCGTGATAAGGGGTTAGGAGCCCCTGACGCTAAATACTCTGTAAAGACTGGACAGTTGTCTTTGGTATGGCCCTGCGCTCTACATCATAAGCACCATATGTCTTGCATAACCTCTTTTCCTTTCTTAAGTTCGTGTATCTGTAACGTGAGGTTGGCCAACTGGTTCTGTAGAGTTGTCATGCCTGCACTGGTTTCAACTAAGGGTGAAGCTTCTAGCTTCATCGCCATCTCCAACGTGTCATCCTGTGTCTGGAGTTTCTGCTGCATCATCGGTAGTCTGATGTGAGGGAGCAGCACTGCAATAAACCATTCCTTATGCTTCTCTGGCGCAAACTCAAAGCTTACTTGATCTATAAGATCTTTGAATTTCTGGTCAAAGTCCCATACTGATTCTAATGGTAGCTGCTTAATATCCTTGAGCTTTGTTATGCACTAAGACTCAGACTTAGGTTTCTTGAACTCTTTAATCATGGCGTTCTTAACCTGGGCAAGTGTCTTGGGTACTGTGGTATACTTTATGTACCATGTTAAAGCTCTATCTCTGAGTGTGGTGACCAACTGTACAAGTTTAAGGTTATCGTCGTTGATTTTTTTAATGGTCCACATGGCTTCACATAGAAACCAATGCTGTTCCGGGTCCTCTGCTCCTGTACCCTTAAAGGTAGGTAACTTCATATCATCTCCCATTCTATTTCTCTGCGGTGGGTTCTGATTGACTGGATTACTGCCACTCAGCGGTGTAGGTGAAGGTGATGTAGCTATAGTAGGTACTGTCTGTGAGCTACTGGATGGAGTACCTACATGATTACTCTGAGTCTCGGTCTGTTTGTGTGGGGTATAGGGATGGTAAGGGGTACCCCCCTCTGGTTCTTCTGTGGTACTAGGACTCGGTTGCCTACTATTATCTGAACTATATCCAAATATGGGAGAGCCAAAAGCTACTTTATATTTCTTTCCACTACGTGTTCGTCCAATGTCATCAAAATCACTTTCAAATTCTTGTGACATTACTATCTTTACTTATTCATCTGAAATCATATCCATTACTCCTTTTTCATGTAGCAACATCTTAATGGACAAGTTTAGAGATTTTAGTTACTTACCACGATATCCTTTGAAGAAGTACCGCTCAGCCTCGCTGAAGCTTTTTCTTTGGTCCACTGCAAATTCTGTAACAAAGCCTCCTAGCACACTCGCAAGCCAGAATTCCACTGCTCTCGTAATGGGATTGTCAAGGTTCTCCACGGTCTGAATCAGCTCCGATGTCCAGACAATGTTTCTTTTCTTCTTGAATATGTTCCTATCTGTCAACTTTGATAACCAATCATAGAGATCGTTTCCATAGGTTGCAAAAAATATCGTGTGTATATCTGAAGCGATATGCTTTTGTAACCAGTCCTATGTGCTTAGCTTAGGGCTCCAATTTTCTTTCTTGGCAAACTCCCTTAAGTTTGAATCCAGCCACTAATGAAACTCTTCTCTAGTAGGATGCCAACAGAATATTAGCGGTCAGTTGTTCAAAATCGGCAACGGAACCATTTGTTGGCTTAGGTGGGCAGACCCGGGTTTACTATACTCAACCAACAACACCCCTAGCTCACCGGCCCTTTCAGCGACAGACCGCAAAGCGGCCTGAAGTCTCACCCAAGGTGATTCTAATGGGTTGGCCAAGGACTCAAGCATCTTGGACCAGGTTCTGCGGTAGTCCTACTTGTGACTCGCAGCTCTTCTAGCTGCGAGGTCTCTTCCTCTGCGTGTCGCGCGACCCTCTGCTCGCGTTGCACGATCTCCTCGTCTCGCAGCTCTTCTAGCCACGAGGTATACCTTTCTACCGCCGAGCGGTCCTTCTCTATATCGCACACTTTTCCTGAGCCGTGATATCTCCAACCTTACCGCATCGCCGCGCACTGTGCGACACGCAGCTCCTGCCCAACGCTAAGTCCTCAACCTGCGGTATCGCGCACCATAGCTCCTCTACCGGTGCGGTATCACCTCTCTATGATATCCTACCTCCGCGGTTTCGTGCACTTAGCGTTGCTCGTGTCGACGTGCAAGACTTAACATACAAGGCTATTCAATACTGCAACTAGTGACTGTTTTACACAAAGCATAAATGAACCACATACAACATGCAAAAGACTTCGACTTATACTTTCACTTCGATATTACTGTGAACTGATTAACACATTCATTCATCAAACTGTAACCAAAATCCATGAAATGACTGTGAACTGCATAAGTAAACATAGCAAATAATCCATTCACATAACACACGATTTTAACATGGTTCGCCTCCAGGATGGAAGTTACGTCCACAGAACTGTGTTTTCTTTATAGCTCAGGGGAAGGTAAAACACAGTTCTGCTGCACCGCATATGCAGCTCAAGATCTTCTCTCTTAGATCTATTTTCTCTCTATATTGCTCTCCTACAATATACTCTTCCCTCTCTGTCGATCCCTGCGGATCATTGCATGCATACTCTATAAGCCGGCTACTGGTTACAGTAAGATTGCTTCCGCTAATAACAGAACCAGAGCTCGACTCTATTACAATACAAAAATAACTGTGTGCTAACAGACTCAATGGCTACTATATGTTATCTGACTAGCTGGATGGCCTAAAAATGCCCAAAAATGCCAACCTTTTACAATACAAGTATATCCCTTTTTAGGCAGCCTGAAGGTCTTGCCATTACAACAATGTGGGCCTGTCCCAACAATAACCCAAACCCTAACTAGTGACAGTCGGCCATATCTGTACTTGAGGTAGCCGCTTTCCGTCACACCACAGCTCTCTGTAGTCTTCCATGCTTCCCGGCACTGATCATGGGTACTATGCACCGCTTCTCTTTTCTGTCCTTCATCTTCAATGCTTCAGCCTCGTTGCTCCTTCTTCTTTATGAGGGTCGCTGAGCCCTCCTATCTTCTGCCACTGCCTTCAATGCAGTGGGTGAGCTCTCTCTTCTCGGCCGCTCAGGTACCATTGCCTTCTTTGACTTTTCTATCTAAAAAGTCATGGTTTCTGGCTCTGCTCTGTAGCTGGAAACGTGCTATGGCGTCGTAGCTCTGTCTTATCTTCTTTCCGCCAAAACTTATCTTTCCGCCAAAACTTATCTTTCCACCAAAACTAGCAGCTTCTTCTGTAGCTGCGGGACCCTGCTCCAACACACCATTCTTTCTCAACAAACGAAGACTGTTATAATTTAGATGACCAAATATTGCATGCCACAACAAACTTGATGACAAATTACCTTCTCCGTGCTGAGAGAAGTAGGCATAGTTATGAACTCTTGCAGATGAACCCTTTCGCTTCAGCAACTTCCCATATTCATATCCAGTCATGATGACTTGGTTGTCAGAGGACTTTCTTATTTCTACGATTCCATCAAACATGTGGATGGAATGGCCTTGCTGTCGAATCTCCACCAAGGACAGCAGGCTTCTCTGCAACTCTGGAAGATAAAGAACATTCTTCAACAAGAAATCAGGGAATCCAGGCATCTTCAGCCAAATGGTGCCCATTCACTTTGGTTTAAGACTAGACTTGTCTGCAAAGTACACTATGCCATTTATTGTTTCATTAAGTTCTTCAAAACAGTATTTTCTAAAAGTCATGTGTGATGTTGCACCAGTATCAAGCAGCCAACAATCTTTGTAAGATGAAAGTGAAGTCATTTCATTAATACCAAGATTACAATGTGCAACAATACAATGAGCAGAATCAGAAGATTTACTAGCATCTTGGTTTTTATTGTAATATTTCTTCTAGTTATGTCTGTCTTTGATGGAGTCCCACGAACCCCAACACTGATCTGATGTGTGTCCAGTATTTCCACAATGCTTGCATTGCAAATCTGATCTTTTGCTGGAGTTGTTTCTGCCTCCTCTACCTCTGAAGTTTCTTCTTCCTCTGCCTCTCATGCTGCTTTCTCCTTTGGGATGATCATTGGATTGGTCTTTGCCAGCAAGGGCAGCACCAATAATAGATGCCAAAGAGTGCATCTCTAATCTGGAAACTGTAACTTACAGAATACTTGGAAAAAGATATGGGATGCAGGTTTAGATTCCTGCTCCTTTACAAATTACAATATGATTCTGCAGCCTATACAAATAATTTTGCAGCTTATCAAAATAATCCAATACCTCTATATCATTTGTTTTAGAATGATATATTAATACAATGTATTGTAGCAGAGTGGGTTCTCAACACTTTTACACTCTTCAAATCACATCATTCACAACTCATTATAAAGGTCATGGCTCACACTCATCCTTTGTAGGTTCATACATAAGACACATGCTCAACAATTAATACTCTTGGGCTCATACAATATCCATATTATGCATATGAAAAATATTTGTAGACAAACTCTATGCATATAAGTTTGGACAGAAGTTAGGGTTTTTGCAACCCAATGTTCACAAAATATTTTACCTCCACTCAAAGGTGTGAATCTTCACCTACGGTCCAGTCACTGGGATTCAAAGGATTCACTCTTCAGGCACATGAAAAACATGAGTCTTCAATCTTCAACAAATTCTGAACACTGAGGTCTGCAGAATACGAGCAGCTCCATGCACATGAGAAATTTTCCTTGAGGCTCACAGTGTTGTAGTGATCAAGGATATGGAGATGACAGTTGTGACTCCTCTGAGCGTGGACATTGTGATAGCGAGCACTCTAGTGCACTTGATAAAGGGCATGAATCTTTACCTCCAGGAACATGAGCTTCATGCAATTGGTAATGGCATGAATATCTCTCTCCACTGTGATTGCAGCAACAACAATATCTCTCTCCACTGATGATCTTTAGTCTTCAACGCGATCGCAACAGCAAGATAGTTTCAATCTTCTTGCAAATGAAACAGCATGAGTCTTCATCCTTCTATCATCGTTCTCCAACAAACAGCTTCAGGCTTAAGTGCAATATTTTTACACAGACTTCACGAGGATACAACGCAGTCTTCACAAGAGATATCAACACAGTATTCAAAATGTATATTCCTCCATGTGATTAACTAAGAGTGCCTTCATGCAGCAGTTCAACGCAATATTCAAAAGAGTGCCTTCACATGACTGAGCAATGGTGCGAGTCTTCACGCAGTCTTCACGCAGAGGGCGTTCACTAGGTGGAATAACTCCCGTAGCAAGTATGAGGACTCCTACTCTCTGTGTATACTTGTATACATCGACAAACTCCCGTAGCAAGTAAAACAGTGAGAAGTGTACGCATAGGTCACAAGAGAAAACACCATCCACGATGTAGCCTTTACCAACATAAGCTACATAAAATTAGGGTTTCCACGAGTTCGCAACTCCTGAAACAATGTTGTCGCAGCACAAATATGGTGGAGGGAAAGTCTCTCTCACACCTCTACACCAAATCTCAGCACCCAAACGTAGCTATTTGCAGAAACAGAGAAGTCTTCACAAGTTTGAGCACACTATATTGAAATGGGATGGTGATACACAGAAAATGCTTCATATACCAAATTAGGGTTAGGAATAGTTCAAACGTTCCAGCAGAGAATAAACGCACGCAGAAGGAGGAGTAATGCCAACAGTAGAACGTTCAACTCCAAGCAAAGCAGACTGAGGAACGGGCAGATGAATGAGCAGACTGGTATGAGAAACGAATTGACAAAGGGCAGAATGGAGATCTGGCAGCCAGATTGCCAGGACTGACAAGCATACAAGCAGGAGTTATGGCAGGAACCCGCTCTGATACCACTATTAGGTAAATAACTCCCGATTCATTTATTTCATAGCCAAATCATTTATTTATACATTTACAATGACTCTTGGGATCACAGATTCGAGAGTCTTTTCATCTTCCTATTATTTACACTAACGTATAATCCTGACGGATTATATTCCAACATCTTTCCTCACTTTTCTGGACATAATAATTGTTAAAGGGTGACCATAGCCTTGTTAATGGGCCATATATGCATCCATATGCATCCATATTTTTTGTCATACCATCATAAAGTCAGACTTATAGGGGGGTGTTGGAATATATTAAACCCACTCATAACATAGGATAAAATAATTAATCATTATTTGATTAATTATTCACCCACTATCTTAATTAGTTGGCATCCACTTGCACCTTAAAGTCAATACATTCCATCTATATCCTAGGAATGATTTATTTCTAATTCTGGGTTGATCTTGACCACCTTTTGACCATCCAGAAAAGTATACAACACTTTACAATAGATTCAGCTTTATTCTGCTTTTCCTTCTTTTCTGTGGATAAGGTAAATCTAGTCAAACTAGGAAACTGGGTCCTTTTGTTTCCAACCCATCCTTCATGAATTTTCCTCCATTTTCTAGGATTAGCATGTTTTTTCCATCTCCTTGACAACTAGCTCATGCTTTTTCCAATTCGTGAGGTCCTTGATAGATTTGGGAAGTTCTTTAGCCACCTATGGGGGTTTGCTATATTTTGGTAAGTCAGCCTTTTTGAGATTTATGAGTTGTCTCCATATAGCTCATTTTTCATATGAGGGATGTACTATTTATGTACACTATTATTCATCATTATTCAATGGAAGGATACACACCAATATTCATCTCTTCATTCATGTGATTCAGTCTCTTTTCTTCTCTCTATTTTTCATGTGTATGCTTGTGAGAATTCTTAGTAGAAAGATCTATTTCCTGTGCTTCTTCTTAGAATCATTGCTCATAACATTGATATATTATTTCTACATGATCTTGTTCCAGATTTATTTCACATTCAAAGATAAACTCAAGGGGTAATGAAACTAGAGATGCCCAACAATACATAGTGAATTTCCTCTTCATGTGAACGGATGAAAATTGTATTTTCCATTCAATTATCCAATTTCCTTCCAAATGGTTTTGGGATATGTTGCTTCTTCTTCAAAAATTGACTCCTTGTGGATTAAATCCCTCTTCACATATGGCTAACAGTGACAATTGAAATCGCTAATCGACTCCTTATGCATCTAGGGTTTCATCCTTCATTCTCTTTAGTGGTCTTCTCATCACACACAGATACCTTTGTTGATATTTACTCATGCATAGGTATTTCCCATCTATCGGATTCCTCATATCTGACACATGCAGATCATGACTCTTATTTTTACAACATCATATCTAAAACAATTACAATAGAAGAAAATCTCTTTGCAGAAGTATTCATGTATTGATATTCACACAAGCAAGTCTTCTCCTTGTGGAAAAAGAATGAACTTCACAAAAATGAAGGAAAGATAGCATTTCAGGCCTTATCATCTTCCTCTCGCTAAACGCCCCTTTCAAGATCTCAGCTCTATACTAGCGTGGCTATCTATCTCATCCATGGACTTCCTGGAACCAAGAATTGTTACGAACCTAGTATCAGAGCCAAAAGGTTTGTTTCACTGGTAAACTCGCAGGAAAGAAGGGTTCCTGGTTCGAGTGCGAGCAATGGAGGAAGAAGGAAAGTGTAAGGTTGAAAAATTTAACGGCAAAAAATACCAATTATGGAAGATGAAAATGGAGGAATATTTGTACCAGAAGGATCTGTACCTACCATTGGGTAGAAAAACAAAACAACTGGCGACTATGAAGGATGAAGAATGGGATGTTCTTGACAGAAAGGAATTGGGAACAATACGGTTATGCATGGCTTCGTCGATGGATTTCAATATCTCAAAAGAAAAGACAATAGAGGGTGTGATGAGCACATTGGATAATATTTATGAAAAACCATCTTCTTCCAACAAAGTATTTTTAATGAAGCGTTATTTAATACGAAGATGTCAAAAGGTGGATCTGTTGCTGACCATTTAAATGAATTAAATACACTTACTAGCCAGCTAAGTTTTGTAAAAGTGAACTTTGATGATGAGGCTGGGGCTCTTGTAATCTTGTTCTCATTGCCAGAAATCTGGAATAGCTTGGTCATGGTTGTAAGTAAATTTTTTCGTGGTTCAAATACTCTTAAATTTGATGATGTTGTTGGTGTTATTCTTAGCGAGGAAATGCAAAGAAAAAGCACAAGTGAGACATCAGGTAATCCGTTGACCATGGAGAGTAGGGGAAGAAGAAAGGAGAGAGGAAGGAGCCCAGGTAATCACATCAAGTCTAGAAAGGGAAGATCCAAGTCCATATTTGGAAAGATAGAGTGCTGAAACTATGGTAAGAGAGGACATCTGAAGAAAGACTGTAGAGCTCCAAAGAAGAAAGGAGAAGGGCGGCAAGAGACTACTCAGGAAGCGAATGTAGCAGGTGATCTGTTACAAGATGCTTTGATTCTTGTATTAGATAATACTAATGATTATTGGGTAGTATATTTAGGGGCTTCATGTCATGAGTCTACCCCATAGGAAAATTCTTTCATGATTATGTTCAAGGTGATTTTGTACCTGTTTAATATTGGGAGATGATGAACCATGTAAAATTGTTGGAATGGGTAAGGTACATACAGATTAAGTTAAATAATGGAAATCAATGGATGCTAAAATATGTAAGGCACATTCCTACTATGAAAATAAATATGATCTCAACTAGGAAGTTGGGAGATAGCGGTTGTTTGTCTACGTTTGGAAAAATGTGGTGGAAGTTCACTAAAGGAGCACTGGTAATAGAAAAAGTAGATAGGGTAGGTACATTGTATTTATGTCCTCATAATACAGATTATTCTATATATGTAGCTTCAATAAAAATAGGTGCAAATTTGTGGCATCATATTCTTGGCCACATGAGTCAGAAGGGGATGTAGATTCTCCGCTCAAAGAAATTGCTTCCAGATTTGAAGCAAGTAAGTTTGGAATTTTGTGAAAATTGTGTTTACAGAAAATAGAAGAGAGTTATATTTCTCAGGATTGGGAAACAAAAGAAGAGTGAAAAGTTATAGCTTGTGCATACAGATGTATGGGGACCAAATCAAGTACAATCTCTTGGTGTCTCTCATTACTATGTTATTTTTATTGATGATGCAACTAGAAAGACTTGTTTTATTGCATTGGACAAATATTTGATGTGTTTTCTACTTTTAATAAGTGGAAATCTTTGGTTGAGAATGGGATAGGAAAAAGGTTAAAATATCTCAGATCTAATAATTGAGGTGAATACTGCAGCAAGGAGTTTGATAGTTATTGTTCATACAATGGGATTTGTAGAGAGAAGACGGTCCCTGGAACACCACAAGAAAATGGTATATAAAAAAGGAATCAGGATGAACAAAATGATCATGGAGCGTGCAAGGTGTATGTGATTGCATGCAGGGTTGCCCTTATATTTTTAGCTGATGTTGTAGATATTGTTGTTTATTTAATAAAGAGAGGGCCTTCAAGTGCTCTGGATGGTGGGATTCCAGAGGAGGCATGGACAGGTAAAAAGGTAAACTACTCATTTCTAAGAAATTTTGGTTGTGAAGCATTTGTACATATTTATAAAGAAAATAGAACAAAGCTTTAGGCTAAATCCAAGAAATGTACCTTTAGTGGATACAGGGTTGATGATTTTGGTTTTCGCTTATGGGATTATGAAAATCACAAAATCATTAGGAGTAGAGATGTAGTATTCAATGAAAAGGTTATGTACTAAGATAAGTTGTCGGGAAAGAAAGAGGAAAATGAAACCATAGAGTACATAGTTCTTAATGAAATCAAACAAAATGAAGTTCCAAAGGCACCAGAAAATCAAGAGCAGTAGCAAGTAACTGAAACTCCTGCAAATGTAAGAAAATATACCAGGTTAATTAGATCCCCTGAACGATTCTCTCCTTCATTGGTAATTGGTTTGGGTGCACCTAAATGTTATGAAGAGGCAATGCAGGTAGAAACTAGAAAGAAGTGGGAGAAAGGCATGAATGAAGAGATGGACTCATTCGTAAGAAACCAGACTTGTGATTTGGTTGATTTTCCTGTAGGAAAAAGATCATTGCAGAATAAATGGATTTTTAGGTCGAAGTAAGAAGATGGAGGAAAGAAGCAATACAAGGATAGACTTATTGTAAAGGGTTTTTCACAAAATAAAAGTATAGACTTTGATGAAATATTTTCTCTTGTTTTTAAAATGAATTGAATTATAACTATTTTAAGTTTAGTGGCAATAGAATATTTGCATCTTGAAAAGATAGATGTAAAAACATCCTTTCTGCATGGGGATATGGAGGAAGATATTTATATGCAGTAGCCACAGGGGTATGAGGTCAAAGGGAAGGGGAATTTGATTTGCAGGTTGAAGAAGAGATTGTATGGCCTGAAGCAAGATCCAAGGAAGTGGTATTTAAAATTTGATAAGTTTATGACATAACAAGGTTATAGTAGATGTCATTCTGACCACTGTTTTTATTTCAAGAGGCTATATAATGGAAGATAAATTACCTTGTTATTGTATGTGGATGAAATTCTTATTGGAGTGTCTAACATGCAGGATATAAATGTGCTCAAAAGAAAACTAGTTAAATCATTTGCGATGAAATATTTGGGTGATGCAAAGCAAATCCTTGGTATGAGAATAACAAGAGACATGAAAAATAACAAATTGACATTGTCTCAAGGTGAGTACATAGAAAAGGTGTTGGAGAGGTTTAGAATGCATAATGCAAAACCAGTTAGTACACCTTTGGATAGCCATTTCAAACTAAGTAAGGAGATGTGTCCAAAGACACGGTAAGAGATATAATACATGTCCAAGGTTATATTAAGTTTTTAATGGTTATACCAATATGATAACATTTAGCATTATAACATCATAACCATATGAAAAAGGATCATTGAAAGATAGACAATTATAGCAACACAAAAGAACACAAATATTTATCCTGGGAAACCCTCATGGGGAAGGAAACCCAGTAAAAATTCCTATGTATAAGATGTATCAAAACTATAAGACAAGACCCCAAACAGGTGTGCCTCCTCAGCCTATCTCTCTCTCTCCCCTATGCTCTATATACAAGTGAGCATGTGTTCAAATGAGGAACATGTCTCCTCTATTTATACTCTTTTTCTCACTTGACTTTTAACCTAACAAGTCGTCCCCACTTAACTAACTAGGTCAACTTCACTTAGGAAGACTCAATACATTATTATATTATATTCATTAAGTTACTATTCATCCGACTTAAAATGGAGGCTTTACCTCATGACTCTATGAGAACCAACTACAATAGTAACACCCCAACAGAGGAATAATAACATCTCCCATGGGTTACATTAGTAAAATACATTTAGAATATCCTTTGAAGTTACAATATTCAAAACTCCCCCTTAACAATAACGTTATTCTACTAAAAACATCATCATATATAATAGGAGTAACGAGAGAGAGTATATGCAACATCATTAAGGTTATACATCTACACGTCATAGGAAGTTCTCACAATCAGTAACTGGAACATTTACTCTTCAATGTCTTCATCTTCTACATCACACAATCACTTGATCATTCTACAGCAACAATTCGACCTTTCGATCCTTCATAGCAACACTTTGATCTTCTAATCCTTTGCAGTAGTACTTCGATCTTCTTATCCTTTGTAGCAGCACTTCGATCTTCTGATCATTTTCATTAGCACTTTGATATTCTGATCCTTTATATCAATACTTCGATATTCTTGATCCTTTGCAGCAGAACTTCAATATTCTTGATCCTTTGCAGTAGCACTTCGATCTTCTCAATCCTTTGCAACAACACTTCGATCTTCTCGATTCTTTGCATCAGCAATTCAATCCTTTCAATCCTTTGCAGCAACACTTTTATCCTTTCAATCCTTTGTAGCAACACTTCGATCCTTTCGATCTTTTGCAGCAACACTTGGATCATTTAATCCTTTGTAGCAATACTTCGATCATTTCTATCCTTTGCAACAAAACTTCAATCCTTCTTGATCATTTTTCCACCATGCTACTTGCAATAAAAATGATATCTTTGTGGGATGATCAATCCTTATCACTTTAGGACATAATTCCAAGGATGATGTAATCCTCCATCATCCTGGTCCATGATATCGACCAACTCAATCATCTACAACTGAATGTAGATATCGATCGCACCCAGTGCAGGCCCTATCATCAGTGAGGACTCATCGTATACCATCTATAGCATTGAGGTTAGGACCAATCACAAGTGATTTCTGTACTACAGTATCTCCACTCACATGTAGGTATACTCTTCCATTCAAGAGTATTGTTTGCATAGCATATATCAATCGCATACAAAATGTCGACCCTCATCGTAGAACATCCATATCACTGAGGTTAGGACCAGTCCCAAGTGAGTGTTATACTACGGCGTCTATGAGGACTCATTGTAGAGAATCCATACCACTAAGGTTAGGAACACTCCCAGGAGAGTGTTATTCTATGGCATCAACATATGAATGTAGGCATAGTCTCCATACAAGAGTATTTTTTGCAGAGCAGATCTCGACCGCATACAAAATGTCGGCCATATCGTTTGTGAGGACTCATCATAGAGAATCCATACCACTAAGTTTAGGACCACTCTTGAGAAAGTGTTGTTCTATGGTATCCACAAATGAATGTAGGTACTCTCCATATGAAAGTAATATTTGTAATGCCATCCTCAAGAGAGGATACTATCGCCCACAAGTGAATGTTAGACCTTGTCAATATCTTCAGGAACACTTGGATTCTTTCATGCTAGAGCATCGTTTTCATCCCATCATCGATGTCAATCTTATCATCACTCCCCATTTTTCAGTAGGATCCATATTATCAACCTTCTCCCCCTTTGTTCAAGGAGAGTTCATATCTTCGATATGCTCTTCATTTTCAAGGAGATTCCATATCTTCGACTTGTTCCTCCTTTCTGAAGAGAGTCCATATATTTTACTTTTTCTTCCTTTCTGAAGAGACTCTATATCTTCGACCTGTTTCTCCTTTTCGAGAAGGGTTCATAACTTTGACTTATTCTTACTTTCCGAATAGATTCTATATCTTCAACTTGTTTCTCCTTTCCGAGAAGGGTCCATATAATCATTGTTCCTCCTTGCTAGGAAATTCTGTATCACCGTCACTATTCCTTCTTACAAGGAAATTTCTAATATCATGATCATTGTTCCTCCTTGCAAGGAAATTCTTTTTGAACTACACCAATCTTGTCAAGAAAGCTTGGTCAACATATCAGCAACTTTCTCATCGATACTCACATACGGAAGTTTTATATCTCCCTTTAGTACCATATCCCACATGATTCTTTGACATATTTATGCAAGTATGGTTGTCACAAAGAATCACGGTGGTATCCAACTCCATGTCAAATAATCCTGACATCAGTTTCTGAACCCATATCGCTTGACAACTAGCAAACAAAGCTGCTATGTACTCTTCTTTCGTTGTGATGAGAACATCACTGGAATTTTTATTACTAAACCATGAGATCATGGCGGATCCTAGACAATAACATCCACCTGAGGTGCTCTTCCTGTTTGCGACACTTCATGTCCAATCTGAATCTATATAGTCATGATCTATACCATAGTAAAGTCCCAAGTCTATCGTACCATTTAGGTACCTTGTCACATGCTTTGAAGCTATCTAGTGAACCCATCTAGGTTTAACTAGATACTAACTCAAGGTGTTCACAGCAAAGCATATATCTGGCCTTATGTTTGTCAGATACATTAATGAACCAATCATATTTCTGTAATGAGTCATATTAACTAACTCTAATGTCTCATCAGAAAATAACTTCAGGTTGGTGTCCATGGGTGTGGCCATGTATTTTCAATCCAACATATCAAATCTTCTTAAGATTTCCACAACATAATTTCCCTAGCTTGAAAATATTCCTTCTAGGCCCTTCTACACTTCCAGCCCTAAGAAATAATGCATCAATCCAATATCTTTCATCTCAAATTATTTAGCTAGCTTTCTCTTTCCATTTGTGATATGTTTCTCATTTCCAATCAAAAATAGATCATCCACATACAATAATAGTATGGCAGGTTCATCATCTATATATTTAAGGTAAAGTTTAGGATCAACTTTACTCTTGGTAAATCCCAAGATTGTCAAGAAGTTATTTATTCTTCCATACTGAGCTCTAGGAGCTTGCTTCAGTCCATACAGAGCCTTTTTCAACTTATATACATGAGTCACTATGTCTTCGACTTTTAAATCCTTGTGGATGTTCGATGTAAACCTCTTTCTCAATCATACCATTCAGGAAGGTTCTCTTTACATCCATCTGGTGTAAATCCAACTTCATCATGGAAGCAAGTGCCATCATGGTTCTAGTGGAAGTGTACCTTTCTCCTAGAGAAAATTTCTCTTCATAATCAATTCCCTTTATCTAAGAGAATCCTTTAGCCACAAATCTTTCCTTCCATCAGCCACATGTTTTATCTTGTAGACCCACTTGGAATATACCACAATCTTTCTTTCTATTTTGGGTACTATATCCTAAACATGACTTTGGTATTCCTCTATCATTACTTCTACCATGATTTCATCCTATCAAGTCATCGACATATCCCAATCTTTCATATTCAACCTTGAACGTTGGAACCCACTTTACTCTTGGTAAATCCTTAGTCCATCAGGAAGTTATCCATCCTGTCGTACCATGTCGAACTCAGATATTTTCTACTGTCACTCCCCCTGAAGTGGAGAATCATTATGTATTGGAGTGACAATTAGCATCCTATGCTATTGATCTTCTATGTATCCATCTCAGGTTACTAGATAACAATATCCCTTTATCTTAAACTGTGTTGAAAAGTTCCTCTTGCACCCATCTGTGATCTTGTTATCTTCTATAGGTTTCAATATTCAACCGTGTAGAAAAGGTTAAGATATTCATCATTCTAGGTGATCTTCAATCTCCTAGATGTGCTTATCTATGGATTCCTTCTGAGCTCATACAAATCCTATTCTGCACTGGTGGTTCTTTTCTTGATATTTACTAGAGAAGTGTGTCTGGTCAATAGAGTATGTCATTCCATAGTCTATTCTTTCTGAGACAAACCATGAACCTTGATTTGTATACTTATTCTTGTAGATCCACATGGAAGACACTATGGACTTTCCTTCGGGTCTCGGAACCATATCCTAGACATCATTCTCCATGATCAATTGTTACTCTTTGATCGTAGTTTCTTCTATAGCTGGAAGGGTCTGTATCAATGATGTCACTCAACTATGCCACATAAATAAAGTGTATCTGAGGACTGCTTTGGTTTGGAATTCCCACCATACTTTTATTCATCTTGAATCATCTCTCATGTCTAATATGGTCTTCATCTGTCGAAGTGAATCTACTGCTCTCTTATATTCTTCTGAATCTCTTTCTTTTGTCACAGTGTCTCTGACCCTTGGAGCTTCAGGTTCATGTGTAATGGAGTGAATCTTGAATTGTCATCAATTGTTCTCTGGAACAATTTTCATCCTTATTTTCTTGTAGGCGGTTGCACGCGACCTTTTCTACAAGTCAAATGAACCAGTTGCATGGTTAGAAACATATCACAGGACATATTCATAATGACAAATTCATATGCATAAGGATATAATCATGCAACTATTTTATCCAATACAACATTCATCCATATCTCACGGAAACATTCTAGATTCCTTCCATCTCTACCATAACATCAATGATATTGTGCACTAATCCAATATGTCAGCAAAGAGGTTTCATTCTAGATAAGTATTGATGGAGATTTTTATAGCACCATGGGCTACTAACCCATAACATGCATATTAGCAGTATATTGCCATTAATGCAAACATTCTATCATGCATAATACACAACATATATAGGAAATAAAATTCACATAATTATCTTTGTTTGTTTGGAAGACTCATTCTTGTGCTTTGTCTTCATCTCCTTCTGGATCTACAGCTCTTCCTTTGACCAATGAGATTGCTTCAATATGATGCTTGCTTGAAAGCTTTTCTGGAATGTTGCTTCTAGTGGACCTAGGGTTTGATAGAGAAACCTTAATTTTTCAAGTTAGGTATCTTTTATATTTGATTGGATATAAATATGTTCCTCCTCAAGGCGACTTGAGCAACATACTCATTTTCCCAAAATTGTGATCAGACCTACAAAATATTTGATGCCCTAGATTTCTTCAAATTATTCTGTAGAATTTCCTAATATTGTTTATGTTGTATCTCTGAAATTACTACTCCTCTATGTCTGAAACTTTGTACTAAGGTATTATAGGATGTCGTCTTTCCATTCCCACACGTTAGAGAATAATTTGTTTCACCAATTGGTACTTATGCAAATTTTCCCAAGGTGACTTATCTAAGGATTGTTCAGCATAACAAACTTGTACGGACCTCCACGTGTCACTGTTTCCCCTTTAGGCTATGAAACTTTTACCACATATACTATAGTCCTTTTCCTATCTGTAACATCTTTCTAAATTCATTTGTACCTTCCTATCCTTATATATAAAAATTATCCCTAGGTCACATGTTTAAGGCTGAATCATGGGAGAGGCTGGAACCCTTATTTGGAGGAATCATATATCCTATATTATAGCGAAAATGAGGCTGAAACATTTACACATGGTACATACAGATGGCATATTCGGCCTATAATTTTTTTTTCTCTTGAGCCTTCTCCAATATCGAGATATAGTGAAAGTCCCAACATGACTAGTTTTAGTCTTCTAGGGTTTTCAAGCATGAAACCCTAATCTTCAATAGCTGTAGTTGTAGCATTGTTTCAGCTATACAAAGACTCCTTTCAGGGTAGCTCTTATACCATCTTAAGTTTTTAATAGTTATACCAAATCTGATAACATTTAGAATTATAACATCATAACCATATGCAAAAGGATCACCGAAAGATAGACAAGTATAGCAACACAAAAGAACACAAAGATTTATCCTGGGAAACCCTCATGGGGAAAAAAACCCAGTAAAAATTCCTCTGTATAAGATGTATCAAAAGTATAATACAATACCCTAGACAGGTGTGGCTCCTTAGTATATATATCTATATATCTCTCTCATATGCACTATACACAAGTGAGTGTGTGTTCAAATGAGGAACACATCTCCTCTATTTATACTCTTTTTTTCACTTGACTTTTAATCTAACAAGTCAGCCCCACTTAACTAACTGGGTCGACTTCACTTAGGAAGAATCAATAAAATGTTATATTATATTCATTAGGGTACTATTGACCCAACTTACAATGGAGGCTCTACCTCATGACTCTATGATGACCAATTACAATAGTAACACCCCGACGAAGGAACAATAACATCTCCCTTGGGTTACATTAGTAAAATACATTTAGAATGTCCTTTGAAGTTACAATATTCAATAGGTTCCCTATTCATCAACGGTTGGAAGCTTGATGTATGCCATGGTGCGCACAACACCAGATATTTCACATGCAGTGGGAGTTGTGAGAAGGTATATGAACAACCCAGGTAAATATCATTGGAAAGCAGTATAGTGGATTCTCAGGTATTTGAGAGGTACCACTTCTCATGCATTATGTTTTGGAGGTTCAGACATTGTTCTATAGGGATATGTTGATGTAGATATGGAAGGTGATAAAGACAACAGGAGAAGCACCACAGGGTATGTCTTTACTGTAGGTGGAACATCAGTAAGTTGGATTTCAAAACTGCAAAAGGTTGTTTCACTTTCAACAACGGAAACAAAGTATGTTTCTGCTATAGAGGCTAGTAAAGAGATTATTTGGTTACAAAGGTTCATGGAGGAATTGGGAAAGAAGCAGGAGAATATCAGGTTGTACAATCATAGCTAGAGTTCCATTCATCTTGCAAAGAACTCATCCTTTCATTCGAATACTAAACATATACAGCTCAAGTACCATTTCATAAGATCTATTCTAGAAGATGATCTGTTAAAGCTGGAAAAGATACATACTAGCCAGAATCTTGCAGACATATTGAAAAAGGTAGTAACCAGAGAGAAACTAAGTTTCTACTCGGTTTATGTTGGCCTTCAAGCATGAAGGTGAAAATGATAAATTTTCCATGTCCAAGGTTCAGAGCATAGTCCAGCAAGTGCAGCAGGGGTGGAGTTTTTGTGATGAGTCTCCATGTGGGTTATTGTTGGTTGTGGAGCCTAATATTCTAGCATCAAAGATGTTATTTCAGTCATATTTGGATCCCACCACCTAACAAGGAGGTGTGGGGGGGCTTCCCCCCAACTATAGTCGTTAGGGGGAAACCAATTGTATTTTCCCATGGTACTCCTTTTATAAAAGGAAGGCATTGTAATATAGTTGTTTATTGGATTGTAGCCAAAATTAAGAACAGGGTTTGTACCTATGGTTAATGTGACATAGTCATGGGATAATGTAAAAATGCACACGAAAAATGATCATATCCTATATGTCAGCTCATTTTTATACCTTCCATGGGCATGAACAAGCTTGAACATGGTAAAAAACTACTAAAACTTGGTGAAAGTGCACAAAAGTGGACCCTACACAACGATATTAGTCCAAAAAAGTCGCAAATGGTCAATAGAGAGTCCAAACTATAGGAAAGTGGGTACTTGTTTTGTAATAGATAGTTCAAAATCGACAATTTACCATACCATTTGGTTTTTTACCCCATATAGTGATTTTAGAACTCATTGGACCCCCAAAATTTAGATGCATATTTTGGGAGCTATGGTCATGAAATTGATAACCGTCAAGACTAAGTAACTCATCATCTCATTTTATATCCATTCAATGCTTTTATTTCAAGTTTTTATGGGGATTTTTCAAGTTTTGTACTATCGAATGTGGGTTTCTTGGCCCATGCGGGTGATAAGTTATTGAGTCATGTATAGGGCCATGTATATGCAGGAAAGGTGAAGCATTCCTACATATATAAAAACCTGTCATCACTGTGACATGAGTATAACACCGTGGATGTCATTTTTTAAGGTAAAACTCACAAAATCTTGTCTCCTTTGTATGATGGTGCTTGAGTGGAGAGAGCGAGAACACGAAGATGTTGATAGGGTCATTCATATTTATGTAAACTCCCAACAAGAACTACAAAGGTGTGGTCTTTACAAGTTTTAAAACCTTGGGGGATGGATGGCCCAACCAAGACTCTTACAAATGTTCATGAACTATTGGGATCCATACACTAAGCCATTCATGCTATATGGGATGTGTTGAGAGTTGAGGTACAAGATATCTACTCTATTACTGGACTACCTCACTAAGGCGAGGTAGTAAATATTAGGGCTCGTGGAGCAGGTGGAGGATTGACCATTGATTAGTACATAGTTATTTATTGTGCTTCTGACATAGAGAAGGTGGGAATTCAAGTCCCCATTAATGCAATCTAGGGCCCTATTCTTAACGTTATTGTTCTAGTTCTAGCTAAAATAGCAGGGTCAACATCATTACATCAAACATCACGACCTCTCATGTTCTACATTGTAGAATGCATGAGGCCCATGGTCTATGGCTGGAGTACTTTGTTGTTGGGTACCATGAAACAACAGTTCATAGACTACTAGCTAGGTCAGATAAAAAAAATTGGGTTTTCCATCATTTTGAGCACTTTCTTTGTTGAGAGGGTACTGATCCTTAGCCCCAGAGTTGAGGTCCCTCCTCATTATCTATGTGATCCATACCAGGCTTGTTGTACTAATGTGATGCAGAGGTTAAGAGGAGGAAAGGCACCTTCACTCTTCCCATATGACTTCTTCCACTAGTGGCGGTGATAGATCATCTCCATAGATGACTTTCCTTACGTCAGGATGGATTTTCATGGAGATCAAGACATGCCACTACCACCAAGGTTCGTATTCGAATATATTGGTAAGATCCAATTTGTATTTTTGGATTATTTTATTTTTTATTTTTATTTTTGAAATATAAGGAAATAAAAAAACATGTTTTCATGGTATCAAGTACCAGCATTAAGTTTTTTTGCGTAGACGTAGGTCTATAACGACCAAATGGTTTCCCATTACATCGATGTAGGGGACAAGGAGAAGAGATTATCGATGTTGATGTCGAGCAAACATTACAGAAAATACATGACAACATGG
The DNA here is from genome assembly GCA_001517045.1 of Pseudotsuga menziesii. Taxonomy (NCBI): domain Eukaryota; kingdom Viridiplantae; phylum Streptophyta; class Pinopsida; order Pinales; family Pinaceae; genus Pseudotsuga; species Pseudotsuga menziesii. Next base: position 656,769 of record LPNX011191469.1, on the reverse strand, counting down.
CGCATTTGACACACATGATCCGCATGGTACAACTTGAGGACTTACTTAAGGCGATGCAAAGGCATGTGGTTGGGGCACCCCATCCATGGCTTAGGATATTAAGGCATTTCAAAAATGTTGTAGTATGTTACCATGATAATCATCTAAGCCCATAGGCATAGATGCAAGAATATTCATTTTGTATCAGCCATGTATGTTTTGGCGGCTTAAAGCCTACTCTTGTACTATGACACCGTTATTTTTGGAACTCCTATTCGTAATTAAATACTTGTAATGATCGGTTTTATATATACACATGTGTCTGGATGTGAATGTTTTGTGTACATGCTTCTTTAATAATATGACAAATTCTAATCTAAAAAATAATTTTTATATGAATCGACAACTTTATTATAATGTCTAGGTATAAGAATATATGTAATGTAATCAAACTGCCTCTCCAATAATATTACCCTTAAGAATATTATCAATAGCCTAGGATCTATAATATGACACAAGATATTCTATTGTGACACAACCAACTATGAATTCAGGAGAATCTCAAGAGATCAAATACCATTTTAAATGGCATCGTGTAATATCTTAATTACAGAACTATACTCAGCAACATTATTCGAAGATTGATAGAGGCATACTCCTCATGAAGACACCAGTTGTCCCTCAGGTGCGTAGATAACCCAAGCAGTATAAGATATTTTTTGGGTATGGCGTCTGGCACCATCAACAAATCCTAAGTATATCGAAGACTTCATTGACATATTCCAAAGAATAGGAAGCATGACAACAATCTGACAACACTATAAAGAAACCAAAAACTATGCAAAACTATACAATAATATACAAGGTACCCTCCTGAATCGAATTTCAAGCATAGTACTTCTGAATATAGATCCCATTTCTCGGCTCCTTCATGGCATTCCCTTCGTAATCCTCTAACTCATAGGCACCTTTTTCTAGGACATGTCTCACAATGTAAGGTCCATGCCACAATAGGGTTAAACTTACCCACCCATAATGGTTCACTAGCTTGGTCATATAAAAAGACCAAGTTTCCTTCATTATAACGATGGGTACGGGAAGACTTATCATATTGTACATTGATATGATGCTTATTTACTTCCAATGCCACAACATCATACCGACATTGTTGATCTAGGTTCTCTAAGTGGACTAAACGTTCTTCTAAATCAAAGGTGTCAGGTAAGAACTCTATGGCTTGTTTTAACGAGGGGATCTTGTTTTTAACCGATAAAAATGACTCGACCCTATGAACCAACTAATATGGGGAAAAATTGTTGGAAGTATTAATCACATTCTGGTAAGCCCACAAATCAAGGTATAACATGATATGCCAATTAGTTTTGCTTTGTTTGATGGTTTTTTACAAAATGTCCTTAAGGGATTTTGTAACGGCCTCGACCTGGCCATTTTCTTAGGGGTAATAATAAGAAGAATGTTCTTGCTCAAATCCCAATTTCAAATCTAGTTCCACCATCATTTTACTCTAGAAGTGTCTTCCATGGTCAAGGACAAGATCCTTCGGGATCCCGAACCGACTGATAATCTGATTAAACAGGAAGTGAGCAACCCTTGTTACAGATGATTTTACCACACATGGTTGATCACATATTTATGGTCTTCCCTATCCCTCTGCAGACTCTTTGGACCCCATGGACCAATATTATACTTTGATGTTTCCAAGTTCATCCCTTAAAACACCTGTTTGTTTCTATACGTGACTTTTAATCCCATACTCGTGTGTATACGCAGATATTGACCTCAAACCCACATACATCGGGATGTGTGCATAAGTCCAAATATTTTTGTAGTTTTCCTTGATGTGTGTCTGAACCACTTAACTCTTGGCCTTCCATCTACCTCGAGATCGCCTAGATTTGAACCTCCATTACTCCTTTGGAGTGCTATATAAGGAACCCCTTGGATACATTGAAGAGGGGGAATTAAAGAGCAAGAAAACTATAGTCCATTGTTGTCGTAGCTTACTTATACTTGATTCTGCATCCCTTTGTCCCTTTGGAGCAATTTGTGTTCTTCCCAAGCTTGCCTTTGCTTGTGAGCTTGCTATTGAGAGATGGAGGATTGAGGTGGTGGAGGCCCAGGTGGAGGACTCAGTTTCTCCAATTCGCAGACATGCCGACAGAGTTTGTCACTTGTGTAATCTCTGATTTGATTAAAATATATTTCTATTAATCAAATCAGAGATTACACAAGTGACAACCTCTGTCGGCACGTCTCCAAACTGGAGAAACTGAGTCCTCCACCTAGGCCTCCACCACCTCAATCCTCCATCTCTTGATAGCAAGCTAATAAACAAAGGCAAGCTTGGGAAGAACAAAAAGTGTTCCAAAGGGACAAAGGGATGCAAAATCAAGTATAAGCAAGCTACGGCAACAATGGGCTATAGTTTCTTTGCTCTTTAATTCCTCTTCTTCAATGTATCCAAGGGGTTCCTTATATAGCACTCCAAAGGGGTAATGGAGGGTTAGATTCGAGTGATCTGGAGTCATATGGAAGGCCAAGATTCAAGTGGTTCAGACACAAAGGAAAACTCCAAAAATATTTGGACTTATGCACACATCCTAATGTATGTGGGTTTAAGGTCAATATCCGCGTATACACGCGAGTATGGGATTAAAAGTCGCTTATAGAAACAAAAAGGTGTTTTAAGGGATGAACTTGGAAACATCAAAGTATAATATTGGTCCATGGGGTCCAAAGAGTCTACAGAGGGACAGGGAAATCCATAAATATGTGATCAACCATGTGTGGTAAAATCAATTGTAACAGATGCCCCCTAGTGTGTGAGGTCAGAGGGGTAACATGATGGCCGAAATACATTATAAATCCATCCCAAAAGTGGAGTGATGAAGAACCAGGTGGAAGAACCAACCATCCATTAGTATAGTACAATAATAAATCTCTGCATATGACTGCAAATACATATAGCTGTCTCGGATACATAAGAGTACAATGGCCATGAATAGGCATGATATACAAAATGTGACATGTGTGTTCATCAACACGTACAATATATAATAGATCAGAATCTCCATGATGAAGATATACAAATGCATTGGAATCAAATCACGAGAGCTAAAATCTCATGAACACTAGCACGATCAAGGAGGTAGCATATGTGGAATGCCACCAATCTGGAAAGTCTTCTACACAAACCGCTATGAGTACATGTCTTACTATGTGAATAGAGGTGTCGAGGTCGAACATAGCAGCCCATCGTCTGATTACAGGTCATTGATGTATACCGTTAACAGAAACGATATCACCCACCGATAATGAAAATGGGAATCAAGGTATTAGAGTGCAATCTAACAAGTGTGAATAGATGTGCTGAGTTCAAACACTTGGAAGAATCCATCGATCAGGGGACATCGATGTATTCCCAAAACTGTCGATGGCGAGAAAACCTACCACTGATGACTATAAGTCTCAAGGAACTCAAATGACTATAGACTCTTATCCCATAATAAATGATCTGAAGTCAATGGGATGGAATCCCCTGGAAGGAGGGAATTAAGGCATCCTCCATCAACCAACATGAAGTACTCAGCAACGCTGTATAATGTGGAAGGACTCGAACAAGATGTGCACAAACCAGTAACAGTACTGAGAATGACCGATATGCAAAGTCAAGACAACTGAGGAATGGCCGAATCAGGTTTCAACTTCCTTCGAACAAGATCATAAAGGAAAATGGTGACTGGAGGTAGGTAGCATGGACTCGATATGCAAACTGGGACATCTATGTGACGCAAGAGGCATCAATAGAGGCTCCATAGGGACTGGAAGCTTAGCCAGTCGATGGAGATAAAATCAGAGTAATGAGTACAACTCCTAAATTCAAACTAATAACCCATCCAACGGATGTGATTTACAGTGCTCTGTTCGAAGGCGACACGACTCGACTGCTGCCAAAGATAACATTTTTTCCTGTCTGAATTTTTGGTTTATTTATTTATTTTTTGGACTTTTTCAGATATTTTGAAAAGCTTGAAAAATAATAAAAGTACTTTATAGTTACAAATCTAGGAGGAGATGAGTGTCAGGGGTCAAACAAGCTAGTTCCAAGTAGCGGAACATACCTATGCTCAATGCAAGGAAACATGTGCAGGATAATGACACTTGAGGGATTGTCCCCTCCCGGTAAAAAATGGGGTATCAAGCTGCAAAAGATATGTAAAAAGGCTCAGCCTGGCTAGACATGAGACAAGCTCGGGCTATATGGCTGATAATCAAAGTCAGGGAATCCGGCATAAGGATCAATAAGGCAAGAAAAACTCATGATAATGTAATTACAACTTGATATATACAAGGGGAGTCTAAGCGGAAAAGGCCAACATAAAGTTCAAGAGGAGTATGAAGCTCTTGCTCAAAGTCATGGCGGTATTATACAAAGGACTCCCACACCCTAAAGGAAAAATGTCGGCATGGGCACCAAATGCAAAATAAGATCTAACTAGGATACCCATGTATGGAAAAGCTCTACCATTCACAACATGTCACTTCTAAAAGCAGAAAGAAGGTTCTGTGACAAGATAGAATGGATTCGTACCTAGGGTTAAGATGAAACAGTCATAAGGTTATGCAAAGTGCAAATAGATGTGAAACCTAATCTAAATGTCAATTTAGACATAATACCTGAAATAGGCATGAACAGGTCAAAGCCATGGTCAAACCGCACTCAAAACGGGCTCCTACAACATCAAATTAGTTCAAACAGTCCAAAATGATTAGAAACGGTAAAAAACTATAGAAAGTGGGTAAAAATTTCAAAAATTTCCTATAAATAGTAAAAAATTTAAAAATTTTCATACCATTTCTATAGTTTTACATCTGGATGTCTGCATAAGTCCAAATATTTTTGGAGTTTTCCTTAATGTGTGTCTGAACCACTTGACTCTTGGCCTTCCATATGCCTTGAGATCGCTCGGATTTGACCCTCCATTACCCCTTTGGAGTGCTATATAAGGAACCCCTTGGATGCATTGAAGAGGAGGGATTGAAGAGAAAGGAAACTACAGTCCATTGTTGTCGTAGCTTTCTTATACTTGAGTTTGCATCCCTTTTTCCCTTTGGAGCACTTTGTGTTCTTCCCAAGCTTGCCTTTGCTTGTGAGCTTGCTATCAAGAGATGGAGGATTAAGGTGGTGGAGGCCCAGGTGGAGGACTCAGTTTCTCCGGTTCGCAGACGTACCGACAGAGGTTGTCACTTGTGTAATCTATGATTTGATTAATAGAAATATCTTTTCCTGTCCATTTAATGTGCAATTGAATGAATATTGAATCCATGGATATGTTTAATTGTTTATAGATTGATGAATATATATGCTAAAGTAGATCTAACACCATATTATATAGCATGCTTTTCTTGTTTACTGTTGTTGAGAGTGAATTGCTAAAGCAAGTAGGATTGGAAAAAGCTCAACGAGGATCTACTTCAACTATCCGGAATAAGGTACGACCCATGATCCCTTAGTGTTAGATATTTGGTTTCTCTTGCAAATAGGAAAAAAATGATTTCTGCGGTTTATCTGTCTATTGGTGTACACCCTAAGCCATAGGAAGTTTTTCTCCATAACAACCCTCTCACCATCATATTTGATCATAGACATAACCTCTTCCCATTCCGTGAAGTAATATATGGCAACAATAATGTGATGTTTCCCCCAAGTAGATGTTGGTTTACAATCCATAAAATCCACCCCACACATGGTGAAGGGACCGACATTGATAATCAGGTGTAATGAGGAAGGATGCGAGCACATGTTATGTGTGAACACTTGTCAAGGGTGACATCGCTTCACTGCATTAACGTAATCTTTAAAGATCGACGACCAATAATAACCCGCTCTTAAGATTTTTTGAGTTGTAGCAAGCCCAGATAAATGCCCACCACACACCCCACCATGGAAATCATTAAGCACAACCTCGGCCTCTTCGTGGGTCAAACAACAACACAAAATTGATTCTACCCCACGACGATACAAAGTGGCATTGATAATGAGATAGTTGTTAGCATTATGATGTAAGCGTCGACACTCGTCCTTCGAGAGGGGGAACCTCTAGAGTCTAAATATAGACTATAATGTCGCCATACGAAGGGTTTGTAAACAAAATGAGAAATATATGATCATTGAAAAATGAGTTTTTCATGAATGGTATCCTCATTTAGACTAGGGAGATTTGACATCATCTTTGCAAAGACTAACTATTTCTTAGATTTTGTCGAAACAAATTCAAGGTCTAATTCTTGCAAGATAATAATCCATTTATTATATTCCCCCCCTATTATTCTCCTGGTCAAGACGAAATGAAATGGATTGATATGAGCTATAACCATAGTCTGGCGAAGTCAGATATAGTGTCTTAATCATTGGATATAGTGTCTTAGGCGTCTAGATATTATCTCATATTTTGGGCTTCCTTCAGTAGATCAACAAGATTAACCCGACTATAACACATGTACAACCATGATTCGTTTCAAGGACATTGTATCTTGTTATGAGTAAATGTATCTTATTTAAGATTTAAATAAACTTTAGTGAAGGGATGGTTAAAGATAGGGGTAACAATAATGTTTTTTTTTATTAAATAGTATTTTTTTTATGTTTAAATATTAATTAATTTAATGTTTAAATTTTCCATAAAGAGATAACTATAATGATTTGGTAATTAGTTTAATGTTTAGACTTTTTTTAACACTTAACAATCTCCACCAAACTAAGTGATTGGATGCTTGTCATAGACCATTTACTTGTGGATGTGCTAGTATTTAGAACTACATATATAAATTACACAAATTAGATAAATCATAAACATTGCAATACACACTTCTTCAACTTTTTCAAAAAAGTTTTAGATCTTTTTAAGATAGATCTATGATGATAGTAAGAATATTCAAGTACAAATCCCTCCAAAATAAATGTGGAAGTATATATAAATGTAAGAGTGACATAAACCATGTGAAAAGAGATTTCAAAGGTAAGTTAGATTTAAAAGAGTACATGCACAAAATTTTGATAATTTATCTGCAACATATATGGAAATATCCTTCACCATCTTTGACTACTTACAACAACTCTATTTTGACTACTTACAACAACTCCAAGATATGTACATGAAGTCATTTGAAGATTATCTCTTTGATCATTTTACCAGCATTGACGAAACAACATGATGAGCTCATGTTAAGAGAAAGTAACAAGGCCATTGCCCAATTCGATGTGAATTTTTGCATTAATATTTGAAATGTTTGTCTTTACTCCAATCTTAAAATGATCCAAATTTCAGGGGGAATATGGTCTAAATTCGGATGTATGAGTCATAAAAACATTTAATGAGAGGCCACACGCTCTCAGTCATCATAAAAGCATTAAACGGAGAGGCTACCCTCTCTCATCCATGGTTTTGACCCATGGTGTTGCCCCAAGGCACATTGTAATAATGTTATAAAAAGGCTCTATGCCTTCTCAATAAGGCATTCAAGATTTTTGATATCCTCTACTTCTCTTATTCTATTGTGTTATTGGGTTACTGTTCTGAGTGTCTTTCTTAGTATGGTTTGAGAGGTGAGCCTCAAAGAACTCTCTTTGAGCCTCACCCCTCCATGTCACATATTTACTCTATGTTATTCTATGCATCAAATGTTAACAATTTTATAGCTTTAATTCCCTCCTCTCTCAGCATCCAAGCCTTTCAAGTCTTAGCCCCCAAGATCCGGATCAGTGGTATGAGAGCAAGTACGCTTTCCATGGGAATGAGGGTTTGAGCATAGTTCGGGTTCAAAGATCTACAGAGATTTTCAGCCTCCTTTTGGCACACTCAGAGTCCATTGCTGGGCCATACACTGTAAGCATCACAGTTGGTCCTCAGACAATACAGGATATCTAAGTTTCAAGAGGAAGTTCCGTGATCTCTACAACCTCTGATTTTGCTCTACAAACCCTTGGCATCCTTTGTGGTCCTATGCAAAATTCAAATGGATGCTGCAACTTGCACAAAGAGTTTCAGAGGCTTTTCCATAGCTAATTGGAAAGATATTTTTGTCATCTAAAATGGGTATTTTTTCAGTTTCTCATTTACCTTCCTGATTTGTGAGATATGCTTGTTTGAAGCAACCTATGTTTGTACACAGTGCGACCTCACGTACCACAACTTCAAACAAGTACCACGGACTCCATAAAACATATCAGAGGCTCTACCATAGCTCATTGGAAATATATTTTCGTTAGCTAAAATGGGTATCTCACGGTTTTTCATTTGGATCTCTGGTTTGAGAGATATCATCGATTGAAGCAGCATGTGTCTGGAAAACCAATGCGCGCACGTCCCTTGAACTTCGGCAACCATTTTCTCATTCCTTGGGCCACCACAAAGAGAGTATGTTATATGGATGAAAATGTCTCTTCAATATCTCAAATGAGTCTTCAACGGAATTCAATTTCATCACCTGCATTAAAATATATGAATGGATTTGCAGCGAGATATCAACTTCACCAAAGACCATTTTTTTTTTTACTTTTATGAAATCCTATTGTAATCATGGTTATGGGTTAACCACACAAAACCCATGGTTATGGGTCAACCACATAAAACCCAAGATTATGGTTAGGAGTCAACCACACAAAACCCACAGTTATGGTTATGGGTCAACTATACAAAACCCACGGTTATGGGTTAACCACAAAAAACCCTTCTCTTTATTGTCAATTGACACATTGTAATCATGGGTTTCTTTTTAGTATGAAATGATGGGGACCATCATTTTCTAAGGGGAGAATAATGATCTGAATTTCAAGTGGAATATGGTCTAAATTCGGATGTATGAGTCATAAAAACATTTAATGAGAGGCCACACGCTCTCAGTCATCATAAAAGCATTAAACGGAGAGACCCCCTCTCTTCCATGGTATTTCACAACCCATGGTATTGCCCCAAGGCACATTGTAATAATGTTATAAAAAGGCTCTATGCCTTCTCGATAAGGCATTCAAAGGCATTCAAAGATTTTTAACATCCTCTACTTCTCTTATTCTATTATCTTATTGGGTTACTCTTCTGAGTGTCTTTCTTAGTATGGTTTGAGAGGTGAGCACCCCTCCATGTCACATATTTACTCTATGTTTTTCTATGTTATTCTATGCATTAAATGTTAACAATTTTATAGCTTTAATTTCCTCCTCTCTCAGCGTCCAAGCCTTTCGGGTCTCAGCCCCCAAGATCCGGATCTTAAAATGCACTTAAAGCTTTTAATATCTCAATAATTGATTAAGTTTTAATTACCTTCTCCCTTTTTTGGTTCGAACAGTATAAACTACGATATAACAGACTTCTTCTTTTAATTGTGTGAAGAAATGTTTTACAATCCAATATGAAGAAGCTGTTGTCTCGTAACACATAAATGTTACCAATAAAATGAAAAATTTACACAAATTGTTTTGTTTTTTAAAATTATACATAAATTGTTTTATTTCTGGAATGATCTAGAAGAGTCAATCAGCATTTAGATATCTGACTTCAACTCAATTCGTGGAAAGAAAATAAAAGCATGCATAAAGAAATAAGAACTGAAATACAAAAAGAGATTCGCATATATTTCCTGAGCTTACAAGTCCAACAAAATTAGATACGGTCCTCCTGTGCCCAAATGGTAACTTGGCCTGATTCACTCTCACAATGATAAACGAAAGTTCTATTCCTCCACTTCCTAATACTGTAGAACTTGGTGTCCCAACTTGCCTTCTTCATTGATTGGAATTGTTGAGCAATTCTGTTGATCAACATCCTGCACTCCTACGATCTGTGGCATCTGGTAGGTATTTTGCCTATGAAAATTAAGACAAGTTGGTACGCCCAAATATACTTCATCATATTTCAAATTTACAAGATCGTTGTAACAATCATACTGACCCTGAACCTGAAAGTTACAGTACTGATCAATTTCTGGTGTACTAAATGTATCAGATGGGCATGACTGATTAGTAGTCTTCTCCTTAAACCGCAAGTAATCTTCCACCTTATTAGTGTTATAAGCTCCTGGATAAACATCATTTGAATAGGAATGACTAGCGCTCCATTCAGTTATTTCAGACAGTGTTATCAAGGAGTCTAGTGGATCAACTGGTAGTAGCTTTTGTTCATTTACTTGTTCATCCTTCAATACGTTCTGGACACAAGAGTATTGATTTTCTGCAGTATTACTGTTCACCACATTAATAATATTAGACTTTATACTTTCGTTGCTGTTGGCTTCGGTCATGGAGGAGGAAGGGAGCCATTCTTTCGAATCGAGCGTCTTCTTCTTGATGCAAGAGTTCCAATAGTTCTTGATGTCATTGTCCGTACGTCCAGGCAAATAGGCAACAATTTGAGACCACCTGTCTCGTCAATCATCAGCAGTCATGTACAATTATTAAAAAATAAGGCAAAAATTATTAAAAAATAAGGCAAAAATTAATCAGCCTGTCTCAGAGGGAGCAATGATTGTTGCTGCAGATTCATTGTTGATTATGGTTGGATCTAGAGATGCTAAGATTTAACTATCCGCAATTATTACTCAAGTTAACTGATTAATGGTGACAAAAAATGAAAAGGAATAAAAATGGAAGAAACCAAGAACCTGTTACCGAGAATGGAGTGTAAGTTTATGATCAGTTGCTCTTCTTCAGGTGAAATCGCACCCCGTTTAAGGCCCGGACGTAAGTAGTTAATCCATCTCAGTCTGCAGCTCTTTCCGCATCTCTGCACACCTGTATGTACATGCACAACAAAATTATAAATTGCTACCACCCTGGGTGGGGTGAGGAAGACGTCTATTTTTAAAAATGTTAAATTTATGACTAAAAACAGAAGAGAAGTGGACAAGAGAAGTAAGACCTGCGTCTGGTTCAAAGAAAGGAAACCAAATTTGGAAAGATTTAAACCTAACCTAATTTAGAAAGTTATAAAACAAAACGCATCTTTCATTTCCTTATGGGTAAACAAACCTTAGATTTACCAGAACCTAATTGGCTCTTTATATATAAAGATTACATACATGTAACCTTTCATTTTCTGTTTAGTTTTATTTTTAACAATATTCCAGCAACAAGCATTTTTTTTAACCGAAAAATTAACTGATATTAAAGTAGGAACATTGCATAAAACTTGTACATAAAAGTCTGAACTGTCAACTACTAACTAGTTTATCAATTTCTCATAAACTAATTCGAATCGTAATCATATTATATCTATAATCTGTAAAATTCTAGATGGCAAACAGATCAAACATATTGTTAAGAATTTTATAATTCTATTCTTTCAATTCCTAAATATTAATGTAATACATCTGAATTCAAATGAAATGAATATGAATCTTTCAATTCCTAAATATTAATGTAATGCATCTGAATTCAAATGAAATGAATATGAATCCATACCATGTAAGTATTATTAAATATATTTACTAAACTAATCTATTTTACATTTTATAAATTTTTATTTTGTTTATAAGATTTTATATTGTATAATTTAAACTATTTATAAGTTTTTATATTTTATAGTTTAGAGTAGACAATGAAAGTTCTCTTCTTATATTTCATAAATATAACACAAGTTCAATTTATATGCCATAACTAGTAACTAAGCCATGAATAACAGATAGTTCTTAATACTTTAACTTATGATTTATGGGATACAAGTTAAGTGACTATACTAATATCTTCATTTAACAAACACTAAGTAACTAAAGGCTAATATATTCATAAAACAAACAAAGCTGTCTAAATAGAAATAGTTGATCAATGGATCAAAGTTCATAATACTTAAATTATAGCCAAAAGTTAAGTAGCAGTGCTAAGATATTCATACAACAAACACATCTGTCTAAATAGAAATAGTTGATCAGTGAATAGCACTTCATAACCCCTAGATTATAACCAAAAATTAAGCAGCTATGCTAATATATTCATACAATAAACACCTGTCTAAATAAAAATAGCTAATCAGTGGATAACACTTAAATTATAAGTAAAAGTTAATTGGTTATACTTGCTCAAACAAACCCATCTATAATTGCTCAATTGCATTACCATACTGAGCTGATTGAATTAAACCTTCAAAATGAGAGTGAATACTACATTAATTACCAATTTGTTTGGCCACATAGGTCCACGAGCAGCCGAGAAGGCCGTTCTGAGTCATATAATTGAAGAGTTTTTCATCTTCCTCAGGTGACCAGAGACCTCTTTTAATCTTTTGTTGGGAGGATAATGGAAGCCGTTGCCATTTTGTGCCCCTCATTTTCAACTTTGCCAGCAGCCAATCGATCTACTCTCCAGTTGTGTTGAATTCAGCGGTGGTGCACTCTCCAATCACTGGGCTCTCAGATTTATAAACACAAATAAAAGAAGAGAACTTGATAGACCTGCTGAATGGTGGAGCCCGTTATTGCCCAATTTTCAATAGTTGGCACATGCGGATCACATTTAATGTTCTTTATTCTCTGAATAGACATATAGCTTACCAGCTAGCACCGCATTACCTTCAACGAGTTGCAGTTGTCAATGTTATATCAAATGAGAATGACCGGCCGGCCTGTAGTTTCTCCTCTGGCTTGAACTTACTCCGGTACTTTGTCAACAAAAAATAGTACCCATACTACTTGGCGTGAAAAACCACCGCTTACGATGTCAACGTGTCGATGTTATGGGACGGTTTTCGTACTAGGAAAGGATTATGAAATGACACCAATAAAATTTAGCTTATCCGATATTTTCAACCAAAATCTTCAAAGTAGAAATTGACATAAAGTAGAAGAGAACAAAGGAAAATTTTATATCATAATAATAAAAAGTTGATTATTTGAACTTCATATGTTCTCACTTTGGGTTTAAGCCAATCATGTGTTTTTCGGGATATGCGATGATTTGGTTGAAAGAGAATTTTCGGATATCCGATGATGCTCGATAGAAAAAAACAGTCAGAGTTAATAGGTAAATATAATGAGATTTTTATGAATATAAAATTTGTTAATATATTTAATAAGTAAAATTAACAGTAAAGTTATTTAGTACTTGTCTTTTAAAAAATGTTTGAAAAATTAGTACTAAATTTTTTAAGTTATTTCTTAAAATAAATTATTTTGTATTATAAGAAATTGGTTGGAAAATGGTTAAAGGACGTACGGGTTTTTCACATATATCTCATATATTTCAATCACGGGTTAGTAGCATGAATCATAGATACTGATATTCCACTAGAGTTTATTATGTTTGGCTATAATCATAGTGAAACATAGTAGTTAGGGAAATGATGGATTAGTGGTCAAGGCATACTAGTGGGTTTGTTGCTCAATGGTTAGAAGGTGTCAATCATAAAGACGTTGATATATTAGTGGTTAAAGTTATTATTTTAGGTTAATGATTTAAAAAAACTGGAACCTTACCCATATTGAACAAGTCAAATTAATTTAAATAGACATTAACTCAATAATTTTCCATATTACATCTAGCTAATATCCTATTACACTAAAAAAATTGGAAAAAAGTTTCAATTAGAACCACCAAATACAATATATTTAATTTACACCATCAATGAAAACTTGATTTTTTTTGTATCTCTGTATAATTAATGAAAACTTGATTTTTATCAATTTTTTAAATTCTCTTAATAATTATAAAAATAATTACTCTAAACCATTATTGAATAAAATACATTTTATAATAATGATTGATTTAATTTTTACATAAAACTGTAACAAATAACTTATAGTTACATAAAATTATGAAAAGTGAAAAAAATATTGTAATGTGGCTCTGAGTTATAAAACTTAATGAAAAAAAAATCATTGAATTTCTTGCCATTTGCCTACTTAACAATTATCATTAAGGATATAGATAATCACTAATAACTAAGATATAATAAAAATTTCGAATATTATTAATAAATAAAAATATATAAATACTATTACTTTTAAAATAAAGAAAATATAATATAAAAAATAAAAGTAATTTTAAATTAAAATAATAAAATTATTTTTAATGTATTGTTAACTTAAAAAAAATTAACATTATTAAAATAATAAATAATAAAACTAAAAGTTAAACTTGTTAGGTAGCTAAAAAAATTATTATTTATTGGAAACCTAAAATTACTTTTACCTAAAATATTTTTTTAATTTTTTCTAACAAAAAAGTTTCATTTTTTCTAACCAAAAAAAAGAGGTTAACAAAAAAAGTTTCAAATTAATTAAAAAGCAACATTAATAACTACGAGCTCAGTGTTATACCATCTTGTAAAGATAAAGATCCTCTAGTACCGGATAAGGGGCATAGGTTTATTAAACTATTATTGATGTTCCAGATCGATATACATATCCATAGCTAGCGGCATCCCTTACCACAGCCTTATACCAAGTTAGAAAAAACACTTTTTTTAGGGACGTTACTCACGAGTAAAGCAAATACAAAAACTCGGAAAACCTAAGTTGTCCAATATAAATCTTGTTACCACCTAAGTTGTACTTAGTGGTTTTTTATCAAGTGAGCCTGGTGAACTGCACAAAGATGATTTGTTCGGACTTCAGAAGACCTCTGGAAGTGCTTGTTGTACTATATCACATGTTCATGTACCCCATGGGGGAGTTGTAATAAAATGTTCTAGCATGATAGTGTTTGTAAAAGACTCGGTCTCTTAGACTTTGTTTGTCAATTCGATAAGCCTGGGGTGTTCTTTCCCTTGGTTATTATTGGTTGTTGAGTAAACGACTGATCATTTCTGAGTTTTTCTCTCAATACCTCCAAAGTTGGGGTGGTCGGCTTGGCATTTAGGCTTATTGAGGTTATTAGCGTCTATGTGTCTATGTATAAACATGCTAAGCAATATGGTCGAGCCATATGAACATGTCTAAGTCCCCCTAGGTTTTAATTTTTTTTTAATTTTTTAAGTTTTTTTCAATTTTAATTTTTCCACAAAACTTAGGCTATTTTTTAATAGTCTAATTGGGAAAATTGGTTTTGTAATAAAAGTGGGCTAAGAAATCAGTTTCAGACATGGCGGTGCTCATTTTCAATCTCAGAGCACCATGTAAACCCATAGACCCACTTTTTCTAAGTTTTGAGTGATTTTTCCATTACTCCGGTCAAAAATCCATAAAAATCAAATATTGATTATTTAATTGATAAATTAATTAAATAATGGAGAAAACCCCAAATCCTAAATCATTGGGATTTGATCCGATTCGACTGAAATTAGCCTCATCGGCTTGGGATTGACTAGATCTGACCATCCCTTGGCAGAAGGAGGTGATCTCAATTGAACAGAGAGTACATTTATGCATGCAATCTTGGGAATTGCACCCTCCCTCTCTCCTCCACACGTCTCGGCTCATCTGGATGAGTTTTGGTGGATGCTTCAGTTAGCAGGTTGAGGTGCTAGTCAGATCAGCTCTCTGATTGACAGTTGCACTCAGTGAGACTCATATTAGACTCAGATAGATTCATATCAGGCTCAGATTCACTCCACATGCAGCTCTAGTCTCTCTCTCGTTGGGAATTGCACCCACCCCCGGCTAGATTTCTTGTTTTTGCTATAAATAAAGCAGTCGTTTCCTCTTCCAAGCTAGTTAGAACTGGGATTGAGGTGTTGTTGCTATTGTACTATTGTTATTGTTCATTTGAAATAAAGAGAAGCTTTGGAGGCAAGATGGTGTCATGTTATTGTATGTGTGGATGAGCATTGCCATGTTTTACTGAGGTAACCTATATCTATGTTCATAATTTGCTGATTATTTGTAGATCCATTGCTAAAGATTGATAATAAGTTTATGATGATCTTGATAGGAAAGGAGTTTGTTAATAATTTTATTGGCCATCTCTTTCCTTTTTATGCATGTTTAGAAATCTAGATTCAACATGTTTTATAAGTTTATATGCATGCTATTCTAAAATATCTGTTTATGTATTAACCGGATCTCACAAGCATTTTGGCAAGTCTTTGGATCAAGTTGCAGGTTCCTAGCTTGGAGCGGGTGCTGATCTAGTTTGCTTCCTCACTTTCTCCAAAACTTTCTCAAAGGCATAGTCCCTCAACATTCCACCAGAAATCTCTACGGTTGATCTTCAAGGCTTCCAGCACTCTTTCTCTCTCTTCCTCTTCCAAAAAATCAAATTTTACCTAGTTACTTTGTTTACAAGATTTGTCATTATTCAGATCTATCATTTCAAAGTAAAACTTACATAGATCTGTTATTTCAAGGCTCATAATCTAGATCTCATTCCTAAAGGGTTTCATAAAGCATTCTAGATCTAGTTTAGGGAAATCGTCTGTTTTGCATGGAAATTTAAAGAGAATCCATAGGTTGCATGCTCTAGATTTCTTTTTTTGTTTTAAAAAGATTAAATACAGCAATCAGTGCATATTTTATTGGATTTCCAAACAGCAATCCAAGGTCCCACGGAAAGCTTGGTTTCCTTGGTTCCTTTTTCACCGTTTTAGCTATTTTTAACTTAGTTTTGTTTGGTTTGAAGTAGGCTGACCCAAAGGTACTTTCAAATTGATTTTGTCCATACTTCATTATAATAAGCTCACTGTCTTTTAGCAGGAATAACATAAAGAGGAGAAGCTGCGGTTTGAAAGTGGCCTTTGGATCATCTGAATCCCCACATGGGTCTCCCTTTTGACCATAATTTTAAATTTTGGGAAATTTGTAAAGCCTTGGTTTCATCCCATATAAGAACCAAGAGGATTCAGACAATTTTACTGATATTGTAACAGTAAATAATAAAGTTTTTCTCTGAATAGGGTCTTTCGGGCCCATTCCCCATCCCCCTTGAGGGGATTCACACCTTTTTTGTCATTTTTCGCATTGTCTTACTTATTTTCGCTTTAGATTAGTTTCATTCACGTGAGATAACATGATTTGATTGCTTTATCATATATTCCATATTACGTTATCAAAGTAACTTGAATACTTACCCCACGACTTCTCTATTGTCCCGCAAAGGGAAAGAGATGCGTGGTAGGAATAATCAGAAAACTTGTGATTTGTTTCTATTTGTTGCTTATCTTTAATTTCTGTAATTAACTGTTCTAAAATAAACCCCCTCCTTGATTCCCTGATTGAGGTCCACTTGGACCAAAAGAGGTTCCTGGAGGGTTTTTCTTTCTAAGAAAACACACCCTTTAAAACTCACTAAAATTGACAAGACTTCGGTGTGTATGCCCTGCACTTGGATGTGGTTCATCCGATCAGTCAAGATGCATCAAAAGCAACGTGAGTGACAACTTTAATTAGTCTTCACGTTCCCCAATCAACCACCATCAGGCAAAAATCCAATGCCTCGATCAAATCGTAAACGGTGGCAAAATACCCAAAAGAAGAAGGAATTCCTGAAAAGTGACCTCAAGGCGTCGATCTCTGTTACACCTTCGAGTGTATTATGAAAAACAGTCTCAGAGACTCCATTCATCCCACATATTCCTTGCAGGTAGCCGTGAAGGTTCATTTTGGACATACTCTAAGTACCCTCGGGTATATCTGGAGTCCCCCCCTCGCCTAATTTAATTTATTCATACTTCATATTAACTTAAAACGTACCAAGAGGCAATCGCAAAACATTCACTCCAAGCACATGGAAGTACATTGATTATTTTATGACTCCATTCTAAGCCATTGGCTATTTTCTTTCTATATATATATATATATATTGTGTCTCAGCATTGTGCTTTCGTGTGCTCATTTTTGTATCTTGTCATATATGGTTGTTTATGGTTAAATCTAAAACTCCTAAGTAACTCATTCAGTTTAACATCATCATACTAAATAATTTTTCCTTAGTAACTTAATAAGGTCTACCCCCCTTGGCTTCGTTAGGATTTGAGCCTAAACGGAGGAGTCAAGAACAAGGTGACAACCTTGACTCGAGACTTTCCCCCAAGGACACACCTAGTGGCTTGAATATTTCTGCCACGTGCCCCCCGAAGTGTGTGAAAGGTGGCAACACTTTTTGGTGCCGTTGCCAGGGATAAATCTTTTTATTCCCGGAGTACGAATTTTGTTTTATTCCTTTTTGTTTTTACTTTGTTTGATGAATGCTTAGAGTAGATCTTTAATTTTCATCTGGCGAATCCACTGTCTTTTTTCAGTGTTTATTTTTACAAAGAAAAACAAAAAATAATTTTTGTGAAAAGATTTATAAATGCTTATTTTTCTTTTTCACATGGCGACTCCATTGGAGGGATAAAACCTTGCTTTCTCATAATTTTGTTGAGACTTGTTTTGTGTAGATGAGCTCATATGACATAGTAAAACTTTAAATGCTCATTATTTGGCTGCTCCGGTTCAGTATAAAATACATGTTTAATATATGCTACTAATAAGCCATTATGGATGATGAAGATTATGGTGCTCTAATTTCTAGTGCATATCCTGCCATCGATTTCTCGGGCATCCCGAGCTTTCCTAACTATGAACCTTATCTCCAGGATGAAAGATATTCCTAGGCTCCAACTTTTTATGGAGATGGTGATTCAACTATCTGTCACATCATATTTGTTTTTTCATTTGTGACAAAGCTCAACATACTTCATAGGGATAATGTGATGCGAATCTTTGTTCATTCTTTGAAAAGGAAGGCTTGGAAATGGTTTTGTGGTCTTTATGATAAATGCATTACTTACCATGAACACTTGTGTGCTATGTTTTTTGAGAGGTGGCATGATGGTGAGGGAGATATGATGATGGTTGTAGAAAGGACCCTCACCTACCTAAATGAGCTAAAGGAGCCCATGAATTTCCATATAGATGAGGACACTCAGGATGATCCTATTGAAGAGGTTCACGAGGAACCCATTATTGAACACATTGTTAAATACTCTCCTCATGTCACCATAACTGAAAACATTTAAGGTGTTCTCAAGTTTGTTGCAATGCTAATATTCTTCCACAAATCCCTCATGAGGAAACCATTACAGAGATCGACACTTATGAAGAAATTTATGATGTGTATGATGACACTCCTCTATGTTCATCACTTAGGGATGAATTTTTGGAAGGATTAACTTCTTGTAATATCTTTGAAACCAAAACTTTGAAGGATTATTATTATGAACAGGAGGAGGGTAGTTATATCTTAAGATGTGATACCAACAAGGAATACATGGATAGGCAGGAGCACGATGCCATGGATGAAGAGTCCCCCACATATGACATGGATGGGAGTGATGACTATTGGAATTTCATAGATAATCCAAATTGTGAAAATCTTATTGAGAATCCCATCCATGATATGTCTAGCAAGGGAAGTGTCTATTCAAAAAATTTTGGAATTCCAATCTACGATACATCCATAGAAGGGAGTGTGGATACCTAGGAAAATCTTAGTATGGAAGAGGAGCATTCAGAATTTTCACATGATCATCAAGAGTCATATCATGTAGAGCCACACAAAGGTATCAGTAATGAAGATATTGAGAAGCAGTATTATGAAAAGTTAGATGTGACGCAGTAAGCGAAATATCAGTCTGAGCCATCTTCTTCACATATAGAGTTTCCTTATGATTTGGAGCCGCTTGAGGCTTATACAGTGAGTTATCATATGATAAGCCTTGATGATCAGTATGATGGTGTAGTCAATCTACCTCATCATTTCGATTTGTACATCAACCCTATCCAGTCATGGATAGAAGCATCCTGCACAAGCACTTAACATTTTTGGAGGAAGTTTGATGACATTATTCATGCCTATGATTTTCCATCCATCTTGTCCCTTCTGGATCATCACACAGGTTTGCATTTTCTGAATAAAGTATCCTTACTTTGGTTGGTAACCAAAGACAAGGCAATTTTTTTTATGTTAATAAAATTCTTAGGTGGTTACATTGGATTTTTTTATAACACCTAACCTTTTCATATCATGCTTAGAGTAGGAAAATAAGCTCCTTAAAAGAGAGCATTTACTTTCCGCATTTATGTTTTGTACTTAGCTATAATAAAACTTTTCTTTCATTAGTTAGTTACATTTATTTTGTTTAAATAAATCAGCTTAATGGTTCATTTGGATTTTATATAAAGCTTGTGCTACTGAGGTTTTCTTGTAAGTTGAGATGTTTTTACAACATGTATAAACAAGATATTCTGGTGTTCTCGTATGCTCTCCTTGCCTTCTGATCAGATCGAGCACACGTCCCACAGTTGGAGCCAAGTGTTACCACCTAAGTTGTACTTAGTGGTTTTTTATCAAGTGAGTCTGGTGAACTAGACAAAGATGATTTGTTCGGACTTCAGAAGACCTTCAGAAGTGCTTCTAGGAAGTGTTTGTTGTACTATATCACATGTTCATACCCCATAGGGGAGTTGTAATAAAATATCATAGCATGATAGTGTCTGCAAAAGAATCGGTCTCTTAGAATTTATTTGTCAATCTGATCAGCCTAGGGTGTTTTTTCCCTTGGTTATTATTGGTTGTTGAGTAAAAAACTAATAATTTCTGAGTTTTTCACTCAATACCTCTAAAGTTGGGGTGGTCGTCTTGGCATTTAGGCCTATTGAGGTTATTAGAATCTATGTGTCAATGTATAAACATGCTAGGAATTATGGTCGAGTCATATGAACATGTCTAAGTCCCCCTAGGTTTTATTTATCTTTTATTTTTTTAAGTTTTTTTTAATTTTTAGTTTTCCACAAAATTTAGGCTATTTTTTAATAGTCTAATTGGTTTTGTAATAAAAGTGGGCTCAGAAATCAGTTTTAGTCATGGGGGCACTCATTTTCAAGCTCAGAGCGCCATGTAAACCCATAGACCCACTTTTTCTAAGTTTTGAGTGATTTGTCCATCACTCAGGTCAAAAATCCATAAAAATCAAATATTGATTATTTAATTGATAAATTAATTAAATAATGGAGAAAACCCCAAATCCTAAATTATTGGGATTTGCTCCAATTTGACTGAAATCACTCTCATCGGCTTGGGATTGACTGGATTTGACCATCCCTTGACAGAAGGAGGTGATCTGGGATGAATAGAGAGTACATTTATGCATGCAATCTTGGGAAATGCACCCTCCCTCTCTCCTCCACACGTGTGGGCTCATCTGGATGAGTTTTGGTGGATGATTCAGTTAGCAGGTTGAGGTGTCAGTCAGATCAGCTCTCCAATTGACAATTGCACTCAATGAGACTCAGATCATACTCATATAGACTCATATCAGGCTCAAATTCACTCCACATGTAGCTCCAGTCTTTCTCTCCTTGGGAATTGCGCCCCCTTTGGCTAGATTTCCTGTTTTTGCTATAAATAAAGCAACCATTTCCTCTTTCGAACTAGTTAGAACTGGGATTGAGGTGTTTTTGCTATTGTACTATTGTTATTGTTCATTTGAAATAAAGAGAATCTTTGGAGGCAAGATGGTGTCATGTTATTGTATGTGTGGATGAGCATTGCCATGTTTTACTAAGGTAACATGTATCTATGTTCATAATTTGTTGATTGTTTGTAGATCCATTGCTAAAGATTAATAATAAGTTTATTATGATCTTGATAGGAAAGCAGTTTGTTAATAAGTTTATTGGCCATCTCTTTCCTTTTTATGCATGTGTAGAGATCTAGATTCAACATGTTTTATAAGTTTATATGCATGCTATTTTGAAATCTCTGTTTATGTATTAACCGAATCTCACAAGCATTTTGGCAAGTCTTTGGATCAAGTTGTAGGTTCCTAGCTTGGAGAGGGTGCTGATCTAGTTTTCTTCCTCACTTTCTCCAAAAAATTCTCAAAGGCATAGTCGCTCGACATTCCACCGGAAAGCTCCACGGTTGATCTTCAAGGCTTCCAGCACTCTTTCTCTCTCTTCCTCTTCCAAAAATCAAATTTTACCTGGTTACTTTGTTTAGAATATTTGTCATTATTCAGATCTATCATTTCGAAGTAAAACTTACATAGATCTGTTATTTCAAGGCTCATAATCTAGATCTCATTCCTAAAGGGTTTCATAAAGCATTCTAGATCTATTTTAGGGAAATTGTCCATTTTGCATGGCAATTTAAGGAGAATCTGTAGGTTTCCTGCTTTAGACTTCTTTTTCTGTTTTAAAAAGATTAAATACAGCAATCAGTGCATATTTTATTGGATGTCCAAACAGCAAGCCAAGATACCAAGGAAAACTTGCTTTCCTTGGTTCCTTTTTCACTGTTTTAGCTAGTTTTAACTTAGTTTTGTTTGGTTTAAAGTAGGCTGACCCAAAGGTACTTTCAAAGTGATTTTGGGCATAATTCATTCTAATAAGCTCATTTTATTTTATCAGGCATAACAAAAAGAGGATAAGTTGTGGTTCGAAAGTGGCCTTTGGATCATCTGAATCCCCCCAAGGGTCTCCCTTTTGACCATAATTTTAAATTTTGGGAAATTTGTAAAGCCTTGGTTTCATCCTGTATAAGAACCAAGAGGATTCAGATAATTTTACTGATATTGTAACAGAAAATATTAAAAATTTTCTTTGAATAGGCTCTTTCGATCCCATTCCCCATCCCCTTTGGGGGGATTCACGCCTCTTTTGTCGTTTTTCGCATTGTCTTACTTCTTTTCACTTTAGACTAGTTTCATTAATGCAGAATAACATAATTTGATTACTTTATCATATATTCCATATTACGTTATCAAAGTAACTAGAATACTTACCCCACAACTTACCGATTGACCCGCAAGTGGAAAGAGATGCGTGGTAGGAATAATTAGAAAAATTGTGATTTGTTTATGTTTGTTTCTTATCTTTAATTTTTGTAAGTAATTGTTCTAAAATCAAACCCCTCCTTGATTCCCTGATTGAGGTCTACTTGGACCGAAAGAGGTTCCTGGAGGGTTTTTCTTTCTAAGAAAACACACCCTTTAAAACTCACTAAAATTGACAAGACTCCGGTATGTATGCTCTACACTTGATTGTGGTTCATCCAATCAGTCAAGTTGCATAAAAATCAACGTGAATGACTAGTTTAATTAGTGTTCACCTTCCCCAATCAACCACCATTAGGCGAAAATCCAATGCCTCTATCAAATCGTAAACAGTGGAAAAATACCCAAAGGAAGCGGGAACTCCTGAAAAGTGACCTCGAGGCACCGATCTTTGTTACACCTTTGGGTGTATTATGAACAACGGTCTAAGAGAATCCATTCAGCCCACATATTCCTTGCAGGTAGCTGTGAAGGTTCATTTTGGACATACTCCAAGTACCCTCGGGTATATCTGGAGTCCCCCCCTCACCTAATTTAATTTATTCATACTTCACATTAACTTAAAATGTACCAAGAGGAAATCACAAAACATTCACTCCAAGCACATGCAAGTACATCGATTATTTTATGACTCCATTCTAAGGTACTGGCTATTTTCTTTCTATATATATATATATATTGTGTCTCATCACTGTGCTTTCATGTGCTCATTTTTGTATCTTGTCATATATGGTTGTTTATGGTTAAATCTCATACTCCTAAGTAACTCATTCAGTTTAACATCATCATACTAAATAATTTTTCCTTAGTAACTTAATAGGGTCTACCCCCCTTGTCTTTGTTAGGAGTTGAGCCTAAACGAAGGAGTCAAGAACAAGGTGACAGCCTTGACTCGAGACTTGCCCCCAAGGACAAACCTAGTGGCTTGAAGGATTCTGCCATATCCCACACCCAGGTGTGTGAAAGGCGGCAACAAATTTGTTTACCAAGCTTTTATTTACTAGAAGATTGTGTGTCAAATCATTATGTGCAAAATAATTATGTTTTAATTATTAGGTTTCTTAAATGTGCTGACAAAACAATGCTAGGTGTCAACTTTTTATAAAAAGAAAATTATAAAATTTTAATTATTTTTTTTAAATTTGATAATTTGTTTTGACAGCAGGAGTATTTAGTCTATTCAATGTACTTAACCAATGAAAAAATAAAAATAATGAATTTCTAAAATTTGAAATTAATTTTTATTTTATTTTTAGAATATTAAATTAAATATGGAATTACCATAAAACATTAGAGAACTATATTAAAACTTTGTTACTAATATAAACTCAAATTAATTTGGATGACCAAACGATCACTATAATTCCTTTCCTTGGTAGGGACTAATAATAATAGAAAAAGTAGATGTTGACTCTTTGTCTAGATATCTTGAGATAACACTCTCTTCAACACGGTTGTGGGATATCTTGAGATAACACTCTCTTCAACACGGTTGTGGGATATCTTGAGATAACACTCTCTTCAACACGGTTGCGGGACACTACCACAGGGGAGTGTCGAGGGAGGAAGGTTGGGTGGGGATTTTTTAGAAGATGGACGATTTAACGAAAAATGGTGGAGAGAAAAGGGGGAGGTGGATTAGCCTTTCAATCCTCAGATGTAGATGGCCTCAAGATTGGGGAGATCCTGGTAAACCTGGCCCAAGGCCAAAATCAAGGTAAGGGACCAATGGTTAGGCAGCGAGGGTAGTGCATGTCGAAAGCGGTCCCGATTCCATCCTTAGTAGTTCAATCCACAAAGATAAGGGAACAGATCCAGCATATGTCATATCATGCTACGATCGGGAAGTTTGTAGGCATGCAACCCTCAGAAAAATCCCTAGTTTGGTGGATCAATATGACCTGGAAACCAAAAGGTCATTTTGATCTCCATCTGGGTTCCAAAGGTTTCTTCACCATCTCTTTCATCAATCTAGAAGATAGGAATAAGGTTTTCGATGGAGGCCCCTATTTTTATTATTTGATGGGACTTTTCTTAAGACCCTAGAAATAGAGATTATGTCCAGAGAAGGAGGATATATGAGTTTCTCTAGTATGGATCCAGCTGTATTCCCTTCCAAATGAATACTTGGACCCGAAAATTATGGGGAATTTGGGAAATTGCCTGGGAAAATTTATCAAGGTCTCTAAAAAACCAAAGATCCAACACTACAGCGCTTATGCTCAGATCTATGTTTATATGTATTTATCCAAAGAATTACAAGAAGCGATCAGAATGACATGGGAAGATGAGGAATGGATGCAAACCCTAGATTATGAACATATCTCATTTTGTTTTCGTAGATGTCATGAATATGGACATCTATTTCGAGACTACCCAATGAATTCTCCAAAGATAAATCCAGAGAAGGGAGACGATCAATAGGATCAAGGTTTTACAAAAGTCCCATCACAGAAAAGAGGCAGTCGAAAACGAGAAAATCATGAGGTGCATAAGAAAATAGAAATCTCAAACAAGTTTGGAGCTCTGGAATATCAAGAAGAGGAAACCCAAGAAAAAATCATGAAGGTCAATCTAGGTTCACTACTCCCGAAAGGGATCTTGAATCTGAACCCATGATGGAAGGAAAAATTGGGGACAACAAAGGGAAAGGACGACAAGGACATGACTCAAGGGAAGAGGTGGAAGACATGGACATAGGGGATCTAGATCTAGAAGGAATTGGAAAATCCTGTGCAGATAAAGGTAAAGGTTATGTCCCGCAGGAACAAGTTATCCTCCTAAAAGAAGCTATCCTAAAGGCTTGATCATCCAATCAGCTGTGGATTAGCTCGAGATCTCATAAGGAGAAGAATAAAAAACATGAGGACCAACCAAAGAATACTAGAAGAAAAACAAACAAACAGAGGATGGTAGAAGTAGGAAAGAGGCTGGTGGAGTCGAGTCAATACCTGGCTATTGAATCGACAGTTGGTCTGTAAGTTTACCTAATGAATATCTTGTCCTGGAATATCAGGGGCTTAAACAGCCTACTGAAAATCAAAATTATGAATAAAAAGATCAAGAAGACAAATCTGGCTATTGTCTTTCTACAAGAGACAAAGTGTTTGGTGACTCAGATCCAGGACCTTAGTAGGAAAATATGGTCGAAATGTGAAGGTATGGGCATATATGCCAAAGGTTTCTCAGGAGGTCTTGTGATCCTTTGGGACTCTACCTAGGTGAGTCTAGAAGGATTCCAAGGGACTCAATATTCTTTAACAGTCGATTTCTGAGTCATTGGTTTATCAATCTCAAGGAAAGTGACAAATTTCTATGGCCCCCAAAATGCTGGGGATAAGAGGAACTTTGTCCTTTAACTTCAAATCCTGAGGGAAGGAATGGACAATTCCCATTGGGTGGTGGGAGGAGATTTCAACCTTATTAGCTCTCTGGATGAAAAAAATGGAGGAACGCATAGACTAGAAGAAGAATGTGAAACATTTTGAGAAACCATTGAGGATCTTGGCCTAGTGGACATTATTCCGGGGGAGGGGTAGCTCACATGGAACAATAAGAGAACATGGGATAGACACATAGCGTCTAGAATTGATCATTTCTTGGT
The DNA here is from genome assembly GCA_001517045.1 of Pseudotsuga menziesii. Lineage (NCBI taxonomy): Eukaryota > Viridiplantae > Streptophyta > Pinopsida > Pinales > Pinaceae > Pseudotsuga > Pseudotsuga menziesii. The sequence continues at coordinate 630,423 of LPNX011191469.1, read as the reverse complement.
TTCTAAAACCATCATTGAACTGGGGAGTGAAATCCATTGTTCTATGCTTCCAGGTATGGCCTTAGACCATTGTCCAATTGAACTTATGTGGAGTGGTCTGGGATCCCAATTAAAAAAACCTTTCAGGTTTGAACAAATTCTGGATGGAGTATCTAGAATTTGAAGAAAGAATTAAAACTTGGTGGGAGGAGATGAGGGAAGGGGAGGAACCAAGCATGTATAAATTCTAACAGAGTCTGAAGGGCCTTAAGTCTAAGATCAATTTAACAACATCTTCTCTGAATTCAGCAACATCTTCAGCAAGTGAAGAATTCGACAACATCTTCTCAGAAAATAAAATGTTGGAAAGTCGTCTTTAGAAAATTCAGTTGGTAGGGACAAACAAAGGATATACCCTAGAACTAAAACAATAGGAATTGAGTCTCTGCTCAATGCTATAGGAAAGAGAAAAGTAGGAAGAAATTCTTTGGCGGTTGTTGTTCAGGATTAAACACCCTTGTAACCTAGGGTCTGGGGTTACCAAATTACTACTAACCTTGCAGACAATCAGCTTTAATAGAGTACAGAAAGGAAATAGGAATAAATTCTTGACTCACCCGATTACCGACGGTTGATCCAAGCTTGATCTTCTTCTGCTCTACTTCTCTCCAAAGCTTTCAGGGATGCACCTCCTTCACCTGCAAAGAGCAAATTATCCAAGTACAATCTTATACATGTTTATATGAGAGGTTAGATAAAAAATATATCCAGTACATAATCAAATATGTTCATCAACCATGATACATGAAAGAGACTCAACACAATGTTGGAAGAAGAATTCTCTTTATTAACAATCAGTGAATGAGATAAGAGTACAACCCAGCTTCTGAGACAAGGACTCCTCTGCAACCAAGGGACTCTGATTTCTGCTACTCCAAGACTTCTGAAGATATACCACCAGCATAACTTTGCTCTCCACACTTGATTGATTAATTCCCTCCCCAAGGCCTCTATTTATACTTTGGTAAATAGAGTGGTTTCGAAGGTTGAGGAGGTTGAAACAGTTAGGATAGTTGATGATTAGGACCCAACTAATGTCCATTAATCATGATTTATATTTTTTAATGTCAAATCAAGATGTACGTGACTATTGATATAGGAAACCCGTGTACGCTGATGTACGCGGATTGCAATGTAGATAGTCACATACAGTACGTGAGTTGAAATGAATATAGTCGTGTATGTACACGAGTTGCAATGAGGATAGTCGCATACGCAACTCAACACTTAGAAAAAGAATATGGCAAGCTGGTTCAAGGGTAAATGCATCCCATGTCATTCCCATCTATAGTGATTTGGAAAACTTTAATTCTAAGATATCCTTTTGTGTACCAACATAAGGAATGTCGGCACTCGGATGGAGAAGTGCCATTTGGTTTTATGACATATGCCCCTTAATGTGTGAGTTCAGAGGGAGACGATGGCTGAAATACATTATAATCATTATCTTGGAGAACTCAGAAGTCCAATGGAGCAGAGGTAGTACTTGAAACAAATACATAATAATGTCATATACAAAGTCATATCTGAGGATGCTATGTTCAATATATTGGAACACTAGCTCCTTTACAATATTTGAGTACATCATATAGTACGGGTACAAGACCACATATATTCTAAAGGTGGATCTAAGCCACAATATACAATAATGATGAGTCTTCAAAGATCCAGAAGCTGTGTAAGTGACCAAAAAATAATCTTGCGCAACTTACTCCATAGATATGAAGCTAAGGTCTTCGTCAAAAATCCAAAAGAACCAGTACAATCCAAGCCATGTGAATAGATGTTATTGAAGTCGAACATGGATAGGATTCAACAGATTGTCAACCAATAGGTGATAATCAACAACTGAAGTAAAGGAATTCATCAATAATGAAAGTGAATCCTAAGGTACGATCGTCAAAACTCTAGGTCTTCATCGTCAGGAAGTGCTGATGCAGAACCATACTGTGATGAGGAAGGCAATCGATCCTCCAACGGATCACAAGAGTGACTAGGATCTGGGTAAAGGAAGAGAGACACAAGTAATAACAGATAAGACAATGATGGAATCAGGATATAGATCAGATACAGGGTTAAGTCCTTATACAATGAGCATGACACAGAGATGACCTAAGGCAACTTTTAACTTTGCAGATAGTACAACTAGACTTATCTGTCATGTAGGAGACATGATCAGATTCACCAGGTAGAACTAACAAGAGGAGGAGTAAGAAACTCAAAGTAATAGCTGAACTGAAAGTGAACACTAAGACATGAGTATCTGAAAAGACAGAGAGTGCTATGTTCAAGGAAGACATGCTGCCACTGAATGAGAACCAAAAGAAAAATTCGTCCTTATCTTCCCTGTTAAATTTTAACGAGTCCAGGAAAGTCAACTCAAGTCTCTCTTCATTTTTTGACAAGCTTGAAGAGAAGAGGGAATAATGCTTGATAGTGTCACTGATTCGTAGATTTTATGAGCTCGAACTAGTACATGCTCACTTGGTGTTTTCATGTTTAGAGAGTCTGAAAACTCAGAAGAAGACTCCAAGGGGGTCCTTTTTTGTCCAATTTAGTCTCCTGAGGTCGAAAAAGTATAAAACATACCACAGAAGAACTCTCTTAACTTTCATAGAAGAAAAGGTGAACCTTTTTCATACTTAGTCAAGGAGGTCCAAAAAAGGTTAAATTACCACCTACCCAACGCTCCTTCGAGAGCAGCATATAGCTTGAGTTTTACGAGTGTGAAGGAAATCAAGATCACTTGGAAAGATCCATTTGATTACGAGAAATGAGACTTACAGCAATAAACTCGATGCTTTGTTCTTGGTGTTTAACAAGCATGACAAAGACATGAAGTACAATTGGAATCTTTTTCATGTTTAGGTCCAGAGCATGAAAAAGAGAAAACTGAGCTCATACCGGGTGTTCCTTTTCCATAAATTTAGTCTCTCAGGTCCGAAAAAGTGATAAACCTGTACCTAAGAATACTCTTCTCAATTCCGTAGAAAAGAGAGTAATCCTTTCTCGTATTATTCCACATGGTCCGAGAAAGAGATAACCTACCACCAATGTGGATGCCCATTCACATATTCTTAACGAGCTTTAACAGACAAGTTTACTTGTCAATCAAGTCTATTTTGAGGAGTTAGACCTGGGCCTAAAGAAACTCTATAAGGTCGAGGAGTCTTATAAAGGGATAGCTTGTAAAAAGAGACCAAAATGAGGCTCAATTTGGGGTGAATAAAAGCTAAGAAGACTCCTCTGAACCTATGACAGTTGCAACATGAGTATCGAAAGACAATAAGTAGGTTCTAAATGAGGATACTCATGGGAGGAAAGTCCTATCCATGGAAGAACAATGGTATAAATGAGGAACTAATGGTTAAAGATACCATAGTCCGTGGTCGAAGTGTTAATGCTAGGATTAAGATGGATTAGGTATAAATGAAAAATTCATGTGGAATGACCAAAAAACCATCCTATATGAGCGAAAAACAACTTAAAATGACCATAAACATGTCACATGGAAGAAAAGATATGGCATTAGTTTAAAAAAAATATGAACTATAGGGAAAAAACCCACTTTGAAAATAATTTTTCTATAAATAGTCCAAAATATGAATAAAAAACTCACCATTTGATTTTTATCCAATAAAGACAAGTTTTACCTCTACCTTTGATTGCTCGGTGTGGATGATTCGGTGGACAATTCTCGAAACCGCAAATGCCAGGTAAAACTACACTCCATGCTCTTTCATTTGATCCAAGCAATTATCAATTTTGGGCCCAAATTTTATGTTTTCAAGCACCCTCAAAGCATGAACGTTGTGTATGTGAGCATGGTGTATCAACAGTCGCGTACATGCATTATGTACATGGGTTTCCCAAAGGAAAGTCGCGTACAATACGCGACTTGCCCAAAGGACAGTCACATACACTGCGCGAGGTAGAACAAGAGTATATAGGGTCAAAAAATCAAATTTTTATATGAATCTAATGGTTTGAAATTGCTTGTTTATTAGATTGAAAGATGGTGCTTGAGTGGAGGGAGAGGGAACATGAAGACATGGACCAAGAAGCTCTATAAGATGCCCCCACGATAAATGTTTTACATCAGAGTGGGTTATTGAAATTCTTCTGTACCTCACCTATGCAGTCAAATGTCCGCCTATTAGAGTTTTTGATAAACTATTGGGATCACGATCTTGGCATGTTTGACCTTCAAGGTGAGTTTCTAGAGGTTAGTTCGGAAGATGTCTATTTCATTTCCGGTTTATCATGATAGGGAGCTCAGGTGAACTTGGAAGGTATTGGTAGAGGTGGTGACCTTCTAAGAGTATAGAACTACATAGACATATATTGCGAGCCTGGCACTCAAAAGAGGGGTAGATGCATCCCTATTGTACACATTCGCAACTTTCCCTTATAGGTATTGGCGAGCACTATAGTGAGGGTTGCAGGGTCATCATCAATTCACCTTGCAACTCGGAACCAAATGAGACTAGCAGTGGACTGTATACAGGGAGCCCTATATGACTGGTGTTCGGGAGTAATCCTGATAATGAGGAAATAGCTCTCTGACTACAAAAGAAGCAGGTGGAAGAATTTTGGTTATTCCAGCATGTTAGTAGCCTTTTTCTTTGAGAGGGTGCTAGGTTTGAGTCCTACAGTACCACTACTAGTTTGTTCTCCTTGTCATCCTAGAATGAGTAGGTGGGGAGAGATCTTCCTCCGCTAGGGAGGTGTGGATCGATGCAGAGTGTTTATGATGATGACTTCTACTTTTGGTGGGAGCGACAGTTACCAGCCTTGGAGTAGTTTTCATATACTGGGTTAGATTTCCGAGGTGATACTAACCTTGTACTCCCTCTTGGAGGAGCACAGGGAGAGTCAGGTATTTTTATTTTCAAAATTTTCAAAATTTTTATGAATTTTAATTATAAATATATATACATATGTAAAAGAGTTCTAATCCTTTTAAAATGTCAAAATGCAGATATTGGACCATTCCACCCTGCTGGGCATCCACTCATATATGTGCATCCTATGTTGGGAGAGGACCATCATTTAATTAGGGTTCTTGAGGGAAAGCTGGCCAGGCTTACCCAGAGAGTCCCTACCTTACGTATTGATCACATCCCTACCATCATGCAGGAGCTAGTGGTTGGTATACCACCTATCTGGATACGCCTTATGAGGTGGGTAGCGAGAGAAGCACTTGTGTATATTGATGCTGTTGAGGCTGCTGAAGCCAAGGAGGCTGAAGAAGCCCAAGCGTAGGGTGATTAGGATGATTGGGGGGACCAAGGTGGTCCAAGTGAATAGGGTGGTCAAGCTTAGACTTAGGAGCATTTTATGGATTTTGATCCATGTTTTGTATATTTTTTGTATATTTTTTGTATATTATACAGTTATGACTGGATCTGAGGATCAGAAATTTGACCTATCTATATGGACAGATATTCACACACACACACACATATATATATATATATATATATATATATATATATTGTCGGTTTATTTACACATGTTTTTATGTGTCTACTGTATATTTTTATGAAAAATGTGTTAAATGCCAATCCAAGATATAATTAGCATATGCATCAGTTAATGAATTTTGATTTCTTGGAATATGATTGAATATAATAAACTCAACATTTATTTCCAATAACCTAACTTGCATAAACTAACATAGTAAAATAGAGTTCTGCACCTGATAAGCTCAATTGAGCTAGGAAACCACCAGTTGAGAGTCAAGTCAGATGTCCAGCTAAGTGATACCGTGTGACAAAGCATCCCATAAAAGCTCAATGAAAACCCTGTATTCAGCCACATTATTGGTAGCAGGACCTATGCAAGCGCCTCCTGAGGCAACTAACTGTCCTGAGGGCGAGTAAATGACCCATGCAGCTGAAGCCAAATTAAAAGTGTGGAAACTGGCGCCATCGAAAAAACCTACGAACCAATCGAAAGACATCTGTAACAACCAGTAGATGGTATAGAAAACACAAACCGACGAACTATTGTACATAAAAATACATACAATAAAATACAGGAAAAAGTGCTAAGCCTAAGCATAGTACTTTTTCAGGTAGAGCCCATTTCTAGGCTCAGGTAGCTTATTCCCTTCGAAATCGATCAATTCATATGCACCTTTCTTTAACACCTTTGACACGACATAAGGTCCCAACCACATAGACCTGGAATTTCATGCCCCTAGGGGTTCTTTGTCTTGATCCCAGAGCAAAACAAGCTCCCCTTCAGAAAAAATTTGAGGCTTGACCGACTTATTGTATTGGATTTTTACCCTATTTTTATGAGCTTCGTTTGTTGTCAACGCATCTCTACGCTGCTCATCTAGATGTTCTAAATGTAATAAACGTTCTTCCAGCTCAGTCATATCAGGTAACACATGAATAGCAATTTTTAAGGACAGGATTTCTCATTCGACTGGGGTAACTACTTCCACGCCATGAACAAGTTGGAAAGGAGAAAACCCTATAGTAGTTTTCGTATTGGTCCAATATTCCCAAAGTGCAAGATACAATGTGATGTGCCAGTTGGAAAGAGTTGCATTAATAATATGTTTGAGAATAGTCTTCAAAGTTTTATTAACAACCTCGACTTGACCGTTTGCTTGAGGATAGAACGAATATGAATGTTATTGTCTAAACCCTAGCATAGTGGTCAATTCAGTCATCATACTATTTTGGAAATGACTGCCATGCTCAGTGACAATCACTTTAGGGATACCGAATCGTGCGATAATTTGGTTGAAAACAAAAAAAGCTGCAGTTTCCCTGTCAGCTTTAAAGGTGGGCATTTCCTCTTCCCATTTCATGAAATAATCTACAGCAACAATGATATGTTTGTGTCCCCCAGCTGAGACTGGGTTGCACATCATGTAATCTATCCCCCACTTCATGAAGGGGCCCACTGAGATGACGGGAAATAACAGAGTGGGATGTGACCGCATCTTTCTAGTGTAAAGTTGACAAGGATGATAGCGCTTCATGGCTTCCACACAATATTTAAAGATCATGGGCCAAAAATAACTGGCATGTAAGATCTTTTGGGCCGTTGCCAACCCAGATAAATTACCCCCACACGCTCCACTATGGGCATCATTTAGGACAATCTGTGCTTCTTCGTGGGTAATACATCGATGTAAAATGGAATATACCCCCCTACGATATAAAGTATCTCCAATAATGAGGTAGTTCTTGGCATGTACGCGTAGTTTACACCGTTCTTCCCGCGAGAAGGCTGCAGGGTACTTCAATGTTTGGAGATAGATAAATATATCTCCGTACCAGGGGTCAAAGGTGGAAATCAAAAAGATATGCTCATATAGGAATGAGTCTTCTTCAATGGCTACATCTTCCTCTACTGGAAATTCTACAATGAGCTCAGCAAAAACTAAGCTTTGTTTGGATTTGGCGGATTGAAAATCTAAGTCAAACTCTTGAAGAATGACTATCCATTTGTTGAATTTTCCTCCGACTATCCATCAAGACAAAACATATTGAAAAGGATTAACATCTTCCACTACCATCGTGGTCCTTAGTAAGATGTAGTGATGCAACCTCTAAACAACATACACAGCTGCTAAGGCCAACTTCTCGACATGGGAATACCTAAGTTCAGGTCTGACTAAATCATGACTGAGATAGTAGACGACATGCTCTTGGAGCTTATTGTCCTCCTGGACTAGTACTACCCCTATGGTCAGCTCATATGCGGCCAGATAAAATATAAAATCCCTAGAGTAATTTGGCGGACGCAATAATGGTGCCGACAACAAAGATATTTTTCATGCCTCGAATGCGAGTTGTGCAATTTCATCCCATATAAATGGGGTGTCCTATTTTAACAGATGCATGAAACCTTTAGTAATATTGGCATAATTTACAATAAAACATCGAAGGAAATTGGACTTCCCCTGTAGGCTCTGAAGCTGCTTGATAGAATGAGGAGGAGGCATATTTACGATGGCCACAACCTTCAAAGGATCCACTTGAATGCCTTTGTTAGAAACAATGAAACCGAGTAGTCTCCCTGACTCGACACAGAAAATGCACTTGTGGGGATTCAAGCGAATTTTGTAGTATCTGCATCATTCAACAATCAAACATAAGTGATCTGGGTGATTGATCCTCTTATGAGAATGTGTGGGCAAATCATCAAGGTAAGGTTCGACAATGGCTTTAATATCGTGAGAGGAAAATTTTATTGCCCGCTGAAAGGTTTCCCCAACATTTTTCAATCCAAAGGGCATTTTCTTGTACGCGAAGGTACCCCAAGGACAAATAAAAGTTGTTTTATGTTGGTTTTCCGGTTTAATTTGGATTTGATTATATCTGGAGAAACCATCCATAAACAAAAAGACTTTATTTCCCGCGCAAGCATCAATAATTTGATCTATAAATGGCATGGGATAGTTGTCTTTAGGATAGGATTTGTTTAGATCTCGAAAGTCAGTGCAAATGCATATAGTCCCTTGCTTTTTGTCAACACGAATGGGGTTGGATACCCATTCTGTCAAAGCTATGGGATAAATGAAACCGACTTTGAGCAGTTTCTCGACTTCAGCCTTTACTATCGTCGCTTTACACCGGTTTATAGGTCTCAAATTTTGTCGAATGAGTCTAGCATCAGGGTATGTTTGGATTTCATGCTCGAATATTGATGGATCAATGCCTGGCATCTCCTCATATGACCAAGAAAAAATGTTGCAGAATTCCTTAAATAAGGCCGTATAGATTGCAATCTCCTCCGGATAGCAGTTTGCGTCGATGTGTACATTTTCCACAACATTTGGATTTACAAAGATGTTGATAGATATTGTAGCAGAAATGTTTTCCATATTGCCCTCAGCAAACATTCCTTCCCTTGGTAAGGGATTAATAGGTGTATCAATGTCACCTGCCAGTCTCATATGGAATTCCTGGTTCTCTATCCTGCTTAACTTTGGAAGAAAATAGGATCGATGATGCAGATCTTTGCAAATCTTATCTTGTCTACACATGGCTTCTAGAATGGCTTCATCTGAAGGTAAAACCATATCTAAGCAATCTCTAGAATGCAAAGAGTTCTCTACCCAAGCAGGCAAATAGGCTTCTTCCAGTTCCTTTGAGACTGTGAGAGGGACCGAAATGGGATCAACAGTGGTATGGATGATAGCTTGAAAAGCCACTTTCACTGTCGATAAGGGCACTTCAGGTTCATGGTGGGAAGGAAGAACCCAAGGATCAGTTCTATCAACAACCGTTGCTATGGAATTCCCCACACTAGTAGATCCTATATAATTAATCAGAGCTAGAAAATCAAATGTGCCCATCAATGATGCATACATTCCATCTCCTAAGCCCTCTAAAGCAGGTCTAACCTGATCAACCAATGGTATGGTGGACTCGTTAGTTTCCATGCGGCCTTTTCGCGTAAAATTGAGTTGGTCAACAGTAACCAACTTCCCTTTTTTGTGGAAACACTACCACCCGAAAAATGGCCGATGCAATAGCAGACATGGCGTAAGTCCAACTTCTCCCCAACAACAATTTATAATCCAAAGGTCCATCAATCACCTCTACCTCAACAGACACTGCTTTCCCTGCCAACTTAATTTTGAAAGCCGGTAGGATACCATGTGGACAAAATGACCTTTCGTTAAAAGCAGTAAGTAGGGTGTTCAATGGAACCATCTCTAGGGATCCAAGAGATTTCCAACAAGATAGGGACATAACACATGTAGAATCACCTTCGTCAACAAATGGCCTTCCAATGGTCTTTCCATCATGGATGACATCTATCGATAAGGCTACATGATATGGCAGGAAAATTTTGACATCAGACAAGTTAAATTTCACCATGAGACTTGATGAGTCCATACTACCTAAGGCTGCTAAGAGTGCATCCTACTGGGTAGGACAACTCTGTAACACCTCTAAAGTCGACATTGCATAAGGAGTCTGGGCTAAGTCTTCAACTACAGAGTAGTTTGTTGCAGCCCTAGAATTAGGATTATGCAATGTTTTCTTAAAGACACCTTTTAGTATCTTGGGCATAATTTCAGTAGGTTTCTCAATCGTGAGAGGGTTAGAAGTTTCACCTATCGACTTACCCTTCTTCGAGGTCTATTTTTCATAGTTCTTGTTCCTATTCTGTAGTAAAGTCTCGGATCGAACCATGTTGATATGATTGGGGTCAGGAGCACTTGGGGTGCCCCCTGCTACATTTGAAACTGAAGTAGAATTCTTCCCTTGGGGAAAAGGATCCTTCTGGACAATCGGTTGTTGGCCTTTTAATAGCTTCTGAGCTTGTTCCATAAGGGGACACAGATGGGTCAGGTGATCTTCATGGCACAACTTACATGGGAATTTCACCTTCTGCTTTTCTTTCTTGCCCCCATCGACATTGTTTGTAGTTTTTTGCTTGTTTTGGTTTCCCTCACCCTTTTTTCCTCTCTTCTTTTTCCCATTGGGCTGTTGATTGCCCTTCTGAGAGGTTTGTGCAAAAACATTTTCATTCTGGGGTGAGGGGGCAGCTTTTGCTACCTCCATTGTAGAATGTTTAACGGATAGTTGATGGAGCTATTTATCCAAATAATATATAGTGGGAGAATTCACGAAACCAACCACACCATCGGCATGGGGTCCAGGCTTAGGTTTCTCTACATTGTGCGTTGGCCTCGGTGCCTCAGGAATAATATCATATAAGATACTAGACTGAGAATATATCAAATCTATTTGTTGGGCCCTGAGGACAGCTTCTTCCTCGTTCGTCACTCTCGAAGTAGATACATCCTTAAATATATATGGCAATAGGGATTTAAGGAACCATTCTAATAAGAACTTGGGAGGAATAGTGGCTTTGATAAGGATCTTCCGTCTTCTCCACTCTTGGATGTGATTCGAAATATGAGTGGCCTTGTCTTGCTAGAAGGTAGACAACAAGTCTATCCTAAAATCATATCGGACAGGAAGCCGAAAGTGACTAAGGAATGCATTAGCCAAGTCCCAAAAACTGCTAAACGTAGCAGAAGGCAATTCAATATACCATTTTGCTGCAATACTGGTCAAAGTTCTTTGGAACAGCCTCAACCAAATTGAATCCTCGTTTAGTGAGTTGGAAGAGCACCATAAATGGAAAGTGGTGGCATGAGCTCCAGGATCATCACCAACTTTGCCTTCAAATTTTGGGTTATCCGAGGGCAACTTGGTAGGTACGGGTGGCCCAAGAGGGGTCATGTCTTACCGGGTCATTCATTAGTTTCGACAAATTTGGAAAATTTAATGTTGCCAGGAAAGGAAGCTTGGGTCTAACCAGAGCACTAAAAGTACCAGTTTGGGGATTAGAGGGACTTGCCCCCATGTTCCCACATGTGAAGGTGGGGTTTCCCCCTGCTGCTGGTTGTGAAGTGGATGGGTTGCTTTGGAAAGGATTCCATCCATAAGACAATAGATTGTTTATGTGTAGTGCAGTATAAGAGGTTCTAGCTCCCATAGTTGAAGCTGGGGTTTGGAATATAGAAGCAGGTATCCATCTGCTAAAAAGAGAAAAGGGAGAGCTTGTGAACGAAGCTGAAACTGGAGTTTGAAAACCTTAACCATAAGGATTAGTGTTTCCAAACTGCACCCCTACATATGAGGATGTTAGGCTTACGTATGGAGTGGATGGGGGAATGTCCCCCCCATTCCAAGGAAAACCTTGGAAAAAAGCCGAGGATCCTATAGGACCACTCTGGGCAGTGTGTGTGAAGGAAGTAGGAACTGTAGGTACATTAGGAATCCCAATGACCATACAACCAAAAGCATTTTCTAAACTTGTGGGAGCCAGTGGTTGAACCACCTAGCTAGCTAAAGTTAACGGTGTAGTAGGTATACTTGTTCTAGGGGTACCTACCGAGGGAGGTAGCACCCCTTCAGCTGGAGTGGCTGAGGTGGAAGTAAAAGAACTTTCTCCTGCAGTAGACATTATTCTACCCAAAGGGACACTAATCACGGGTGGATTGAAAGGACAAACCTGAACTATCACTGGATCGTTTAAGTCAGTTAGAGGTGAATTAAAATTCCTTACAAACTCGTCATCCTGCAAGTCTTCTATCTCAACTGTGTTTAAATTAAAATGGTTTTCCCTAAGTTCTAGTTCACCTAGAACTTCACTAACTCCTGTCAGTTCGAAAGAACTATCTATGTCCAATCTCTGCCTTTGAGGGGGAGGTGGAGGTTCCAATGTGATAAGAAGAGGAAGGTTTTGCAACCTTCGTGACCTTCTAATAGATTGTTCCTCCACGATTCTAAATTTGACTCTTCACACCCTAAGGTCGGATAAAAGCACAGACAAACCACAGAGAAATGACTACAAAAATTTCCTAAAGTCTCAACAATCACAAGGGGTATAAGATATGTTTTCTCGAAGAAAGCTAAGAGACAGCTACTTGGAATCCTTGAAGAGGTTCTTAGGCACAAGTGGAGGAATCACCCACCACCCTCCTACACTTTCAACAAGGGTTACCTTCCAAGCCCGTCCAAGGTGAACCAGAAATAGCCTTTCGGTTTACCTGTGTATAAACCCTAGATGTCCAAGAGACTAGAGGCTACCTTAAATATATCAACAGTCTGGGGGGACAATCGCAAGCCTGATTCATACGCATGGGCAGGGTAGCAAATCTCGAAACTCTTTCTAGGATAGAATCCCTAGATGTGTAAAAACCTTGGTCTACGTTTTGACAAGGAATCAGAGGGTTATCTCCTTAGTCCAATGCCTCCACCCGGCCTCGTGCTTAACTCCCATTTGAGAGGATGTTCCCAGATACTATCAACACAGAGAAGGATTTACCTATCGATTGGCCAACTACATCTAAATTTAAGTACTTATGGGGAGTTTACACTTCCTATCCCACAAGTCTAGCCTAAGCTAGTAGGTGTATGACCCTATAAAACAAAAAATTACTAATAAATTTTAAATTATAGCGTTCATTTTAAAGGTTGTTGTTAATCAGAGGGTAAGTGGCGTGAATGACTATGATATTATAGACTCGATAAGAAAAGTAAAACATGTGTATAAATGAATTCCAAAGCAAATTATCACTATTTAAAGCAAGCTTCTTTTTCCTTTTTGTAAATATGAACTAATGAAAATGCAACTAGGAAAGAGAAAACTAAGACTTATTTTTTGTAATTTTTGAGATTTTATTTAAAAATTGAAAGTAAAACTACCATATGCAATTCAAATGCAAATGTTTCCAATGCTCTTCTTTTCACTTTTCAAATTCTTTAAAAATTACTATGCACCTAAATGCAAAAATTCTTGAGTATGCTTGAATAATCAAACTATATAAAGCATGGGGTCTTCACTTGTTTACCAATATCCTATCACGTTAGTTCATATTGCGGGTTTTAAAATTATCAAAAATTGAACCAATATATTGTAGGTATTGGGGGGATGAGGGGTTTAAGGTTGGGGTGGGTAGGGTGTTTTATAAGGATTGAGGTATAAAAAGGGGTTGGGAGGAGGTTTTAAGTATTTGGAGGGGGTTTCAACAAAAAGAGTTTGGGTCAATATCTTTGGAAATTAAGGGTATTCTTTAATATCCCACGATCGTACGTGCTATGTGAGAGGTTGACTAAGTGAAGTCCCCATGATATAAAGTAAGCAAAATGAAGTATAGCAGACTTATAAGAACCAAAGATCAACCACCTAAGGAATATTTGGAAAACACCTAGCTTGGGAAGACACAATGAATGAAATACACTGAAATCAATCAAAGGCAAGTGACAAACCAACACTACTTGGAAATAGCATGGGATATACGGTATCTAGAACCCTGATGACTGATTCAGACACACAGCACTTGGACCTATCACCCAATAGGAAAATCCACCTCAAAATGCTAAAAGAAAGACAATCCAACTGACAAAAACTCAAGGGATTATTGAAAAGCACGAAGTATGGTTAACAGGGCTATCAAACCTACAGTGAAATGGCAGTACTAAAGACCACAAAGCAAGACAAAATTCAAAGAAGGATAGGGACAAGCAACCCTACCCAAAAATTTTGTTGCTAAGGTATGCACACGACTGTCTAGTTGAGAAACCCACGTACTGTATGCGATTGTTCAATACAGCAACCTACATATGCAAAGCTCTGTACGCGACTGTGTAGCAAAGAAACTTACGTACAAGAGTAAAATTTTTCAAAAAAAAGAAAAATTATAAAGGCCTCTAAAACACTACTGCAAGTCCAAACCAAGACAAAAAACCACACACTGAATCAAAGCAAAGACTGGGCAAGGATCTACAGGACTAACCCACAGCAGGCTGGGCTCCTCAGTGGAGTCTCCAATTCTGTTGATTAGGATTAAACACCCTTGTAACCTAGGGTCTGGGGTTACCAACTTACTACTAACCTTGTAGACAATCAGCTTTAATAGAGTACAGAAAGGAAATAGGAAGAAATTCTTGACTCCCACGATTACCAACGGTTGATCCAAGCTTGATTTTCTTCCGCTCTGCTTCTCTCCAAAGCTTCCAGGGATGCACCTCCTTCACCTGCAAAGAGAAAATTATCCAAGTACAATATTATACATGTTTATATGAAAGGTTAGCTAAAAAATATATCCAGTACATAATCAAATATATTCATCAACCATGATACATGAAAGAGACTCAACACAATGTTGGAAGAAGAATTCTCTTTATTAACAATCAGTGAATGAGATAAGAGTACAACCCAGCTTCTGAGACAAGGAATCCTTTGCAACCAAAGGACTCTGATTTCTGTTGCTCCAAGACTTCTGAAAATATACCACCAGCATAACTTTGCTCTCCAAACTTGATTGATTAATGCCCTCCCCAGGGCCTCTATTTATACTTTGGGAAATAGAGTGGTTTCGAAGGTTGAGGAGGTTGAAACAGTTAGGATAGTTGATGATTAGGAACCAAATAATCTCCATTAATCATCATTTATATTTTTTAATGTTGAATCAAGATGTACATGAATATTGATATAGGAAACCCACATATGACACGCGAGTTGCTTAAAGGAAACCTACGTATGCTGATGTACGTGGGTTGCAATGTAGATAGTTGCGTATAGTACACGAGTTGCAATGAATATAGTCGCGTACACACGTGAGTTGCAATGATGATAGTCACGTACATAACTCAACACTTAGAAAAATAATATGGCAAGCTGGTTCAAGGGTAAATGCATCCCATGTCATGCCCATCTATAGTTATTTGGCAAACTTCAATCCTAAGATGTCCTTTTGTGTACCAACATAAGGAATGTCGGAACTCGGACGGAGAAGTGCCATTTGGGTTGATAACAGCGGTAGAAATCCTGAAAAAACATGAAGTTTTTTCATCACTCTGTCAATTTAGAACAGAATCCAAAATAATATTTTTGCACTTAAGAATGCAAGGGGAGATCAGCTAGAGACCAGGGAGGAAATTGAGGCGACCTTATGTATCCACTTCTCGGATATCTTGAGGGATCCCGAGTAGAATCGAAGGGAGGATATAGAGAAAATAAAATTCCTTATACCTTCCCTAGTTTTGAATGAACAAAATGAGTTGTTGATGAAACCCATAACTCTTAATGAAGTGGAGGAAGTAGTTGTCCAAATGAAAGAAAGTACTACTCCTAGGCCAAATGGTTTCGCGGTAACCTTTTTCCATCGGTTTTGGGATACTGTTAAGATGGATGTGTGGAGGATTGTGGAGGATTCCAGGGATTCCAAGTGAATCTTTCCAGCTCTTAATGCAACCTTTCTAACCTTGGTCCCAAAAAGTGAAGCAAAAGACTCCCTAGACAAATTCAGGCCTATAAGACTCTGTAATGTCATCTATAAAATTGTTACGAAGGTCACAACAAATCTCCTGAAATCTATCATGTCGGGTGTTATTTCCCTAGAGCAATTGAGGTTTGTGGAAGGAAGGAAAATATCTAATGGCATTATTCTGGTCCATGAAATGTCGCACTCCATCAAGGTTAGAAAATTCCTAGGTATGATGGTAAAGCTAGATAATGATAAAGATTATGACAAACTAAATTGGCAATTCATTAGGAAAATTATAGCATCCTTTGGTTTTAGTATGGAATGGATCAATTGGATCATGAATTTGGTGTCTTCAACTTTTTTCTCAATTCTCCTAAATGTGGTACCTTCCAGAATTATCAAACCTTCAAGAGGTTTGAGACGAAGGTGATCCCTATCCTCGTTCTTGTTCATTCTTATGGCTGAAGGACTTGGCAGATCCATTGCTACCTTGAGAGACACAAATGAAATCACAGGGTTGAACTTAAACTTAGGGGTTGGGAATAAAACTCATTGGCAGTTTCTTGATGACAACATGTTGATGGGCCACCCATCTGTCCAAGAGTCTAGACAGTTCAAAGTTTGCTTGGAATATTTCGGCAAAGCGTTGGGATTAGAGATCAACGACCAAAAATCCCAAATATTATTCTTTAACATGCCCAGGATTGCTAGACATAACATCTACAGGATCCTAGGTTTTAAGGAGATCTCCCTTCTGTCCAAGTATCTAGGAACCCCCTTAATTAATTTAATGACAAAAAATGGCTCATGGATAGACCTCCTAAACAACATGAAATTTTTTTTAGCGAATTGGACTCTATGACCTTTAAATTTTTTCAGTCGAATGGTGCTGGTAAAATTTGTCCTATAGGCCATGCCAACTTATCTTTTCTCTACTATGATGGCCCCTAAATCCATCTTGAAAGACCTACGAAATTTGCAGATAAATTTTCTTTGGAGCGTACCCCAGGAACCTTGAAAGTGGGGTTTGTTCAAATGGGAAACTCTCTGTTCTCCAAATATCAAGGGTGGTATTGGTCTCATAGATCAAGAAAAGGCCAATGTGGTCAGTGGTGCAAAAATTTGGTGGAGATGAGTCTCCCATTATAAGGAGCCCTTGGATAGACTATGGCACTCCAAATATGTTGAATGTTGTGATAAACTTGATCTCATCATATTTTCTGAAAATAAACCAAGATCATGTATCTGGTGAAAAACTTGGATGGGGAGGAGTTTGGTTCAGAACCATCATTTCTGGGAGGTTAGGAATGGCCAAACAACTAGGATCTGGGAAGACTCATGGAAATAGCTTCCTCCACTAGGACATGGGAGGGAGTTTCTGAATCTCCAGGAGGAATGCAGGGCCCAGGGTATCTCTAGGGTCAAGGAAATATGGGAGGACCAGGAAGCCACCAATTCTCATAGAATATGGGCACCAAGGCACTCGTGGGAACGCCTCGTCCCAGTGGAGGAAGTGAACCATTTAAAAGAAGCCCTAGACAATAGGCGGATAAGATGGAATGAGGGAAATGATAAACTTTGATGGGGATATTATCGGAAGGGCTCATTTACCCTGAAGGAAGCCTATGATATTAGGACTGAAAATGGAATCAACCCAGAAGACCCAAAATGGGGAAAATTGTGGGACAAAAAGATATGGCCCAAGATAACATTTTTTGTTGGCTAGTTCTGAAGAAAATAATCTTAACAGGAGATAAATTAAAAAAAAAAGGGAATGGTTGGGCCATACCAATTTTTCCTTTGTAAGGGCATAGAGATACCACTGAGCATATACTTGATTCATGTACTTTTGCTTCCGCAATTTGGGACTATAGGGAGGAAATTTCCCACCGCTGTGACTGAGTGAGGAATAATCCAACCGGCACCTTGGTAGATTGGTCCAACAAACCCTTCTAGAAACATATTTTAAACTGTTTTTGGGATATTTTCCCCCACTTCGACCTCTGGGAAATATGGAAGGAAAGGAACGCGAGAACCTTCCAAGGAAAGGCTAACCCAAAAAGTCAAATATCAGAGTGCATCATGAGGAAAATGAAGGATACCATTCTCTTGGAGGCTTGGGAAAATATAGACTGGGACACGAAGGGAAGAGAGGCTATCATCATGTAGGCCTGGGATTCTCTGGACTGTTGACTTCAACATTCTGTATATTAATTCTGACAAGGATGTCGTGGAGCCTAGAAAAATGGTATCCTCCTCCAGAAAGATGCTTCAAACTGAATTTTGACGAGGCATCAAAAGGAAACCCGGGTCCAGCGACCTATGGATTCATCATTCACGATTTTAGAGGCTCAATGATAACTTTTGGGTTTGGTTTTCTGGGATAGGAGACAAATAATACAACTGAATTCGAAGGGCTGCTGCAGGTCCTGGCAATGGTGGTGGAAAATAACTGGATACCAGTGATGGTCGAAAAGGATTCCCAACTAATTATTAGACTTTCCTCAAAACTACAAAATGATTCTTAGAGTGACAAGGTGGCTTAATTGTGGTGCCTAGAGGGCAGGTTAGAAACACTTAGAGGAATCCTGGTAGATGAGATAGCAGCTCATTCCTTCCACATCAGACGTCAAGGAAACAAAATGGTGGATGTGCTGGAAAAAATGGGCTAAAAAAATCTCCAAGTGGTTAAGGTGAGGTACCATCAAATGATCTCAGAAAAGATACAGAGGGTCATGTGTATGTCCTTAATTACCTAGGACATGAAATATACTCATTGTGAAAGTAGGACATGACACCAGGCATGCCGAGGGTCCCTTCGAACAGGTGAATAAATAGTGGGAAGATATTTTTGAACCCATGTGATGACCACAGGTATATTAAACCTCCTCCACTTTGTCATTAAGAAACCTCTTAGTCGACGGCTCATAGTATGAGTCGCACGGACTAGATACAAAGTATCATGACCAAGCCTGTGGCAATGATGTCATTGAGAGGGAAATTTATATATAGGAGGAGGCAAGGTGACGGGACAACATGCATGTGTTTCCTGTATTTGGCTCCTCCTTCTATTTATGTTAAATTTCTAGTTTTTTTAATATGGTCTAAAGATTCCCCCATGGAAGGAAGCAAGGGCCAAGATAAATGTCTCCTAAACCAGGAAGAGACTCTAGGGAGAATCTCCAAACCCCAGCAAAAGATGTTATGGGAGTCTCATGTGTTTGAGCTCAAGATTCCACAGGACATCCAAAATCATATTTCTGAGAAGGAGAATCATGTTTGGGAGGAACTTGACTTTAAGCGGTTGCATGAGGAGTAACATAAGACTGAGGAATGGATCATTGACCTTGGTCACATGATGGTCATTTTCCCTCTTCCGATTGCCATAGTTTGAGTACAGATCGATTTTGTAACTCAGAGGCGACTGCTGAAGAGTGTCATCGAATACAATGTGAGTGAGGTTGGGAGCCTCCCAGTAGCAGTCTGGCAATGTATTTTCATTGCTAACCATATATTTTCAGTCCCGTCAAGATCGGGGGTCCCAGGGGAAGGAGAGTACCCATCAGGGTATGGTAGGGAGCAAACTGATGGGTTATCAAGTATTGGAAATCCAGCAACTACAATAGCAGTGGATCGAGGATAAACAATATTCGACCTCATTCTCAAACATCCACGACTAGCAATTTGCAGGTACATTAAAATTATTTGAATTCGTTTATTGTCATAGAATGAAAAATTTAGATGTACTACAATTTTTATCAAATCTAGTTTTATAAATATGCATGTATGTGAATGGTTTTGCTTGGACATCGTGGAGGGTCGTTACACATAAGAACAATAATGGCAGTATGTATAACGCTTATGGGAATGTCTATAACACCCTGTCTTTTCCTTGACTTTGGAGATTATTATGACTACAATTTTAGGGAGTTCTAAGAAGAATGACCCAGCTATTTATTAATTTGTTATTTAAAACTTTATTTGGACATGTTATTTAGGGCATCTGGTTCAGGATGACCCGGACTTGAGTAAAATGATTAGATACTAAAGAGATATGAACTAAACAAAATTTTCTGACTTATGGATTATATGATGATTTTAATTATGAATGAATGACAAATTTATATGAAGTTATCAAGCAAGAGTTAAATTATATATTATTGAATTATTGAAAAATTTATTGTGTAGCATGTACTCTGATGGTCTCTCGAGTGTGATAGGAAAGGAAGGTACATGAACAGAAAGAGAGAATCAATAAACTTGTTTGTAATGTTATTAAAGTTTGATATGTTTTAATGCACGCCGACATGCATGTAGTCTGAATGAGTCGGGAGACCTTGATAATTGAGGTCAATGAATAATGATGTTATGGTTAAAATATTGTTTTATGATATTTGATGCACGGGGTGTTATATGTGCGAGTGATGGGAGACGATCACCAATCGACCCACATTAAGTGATGGTGTTGAGAAATTATATGTGTAAGTCTAGAAATGGGAGGCATGATGAGCTTTGAATAGAGTGAGCAAAAATCAAGCTCATCAGATGCGCATGCCATGAGGGTAGGCCATGATTCGCTCACTCACGAGGATTATAATGGGGGAGTGCAATAGGGATTCGTCCCTATTCCCTAGGAACCACTTGACTCTTCACAGGGTAGGTGAATTGAGGTAACATTGGCTCAGTCATCATAACCAAATCCCTTCTTGTGGAAATTATCTGAAGGGAAGGCTGGGACAATATCACCTTGATGATTCTAGCCGCAACTAGAATGCGGCGGTAATAAAACACCTAAATGAACTAAAGAGAAATAATAAAAATTCATCTTAAAGGACATAAACATATCCATATTTTTTAAATGAAATAAATAAATAATAATTAAATGAATAAAATAAAATAAACCTAATATAAATGTTGGCCTTTTTCTCCTTCTTGTCTTGACCCGCGGTTCAATCAACAACACAATACCAACAAGACACCAAAAGACATCGGCCCGACAGAGAAAGCTCTGTCAGCAATGCCCACGAGGTAGGTGGAGTATCACCCGATATATATTAATGGGTAACTACCAGAACCATGTTTTCGTAGTTGGCGAGGGATTATAGTCCCTTGGAACACGACCAAGGCACTTGACAAAGATGATAGGATGGAGTCTTTCACTCTGGGACAGTGGTGCAAGCACGTACCACCGGTCACTCGTGCGACATGACAGTGTCCTTAAACCTTAAAAACTAGTGCAAATGTGCGATGCATCCAATTCCTTATACTTGACAGACAATGCACGAATTATATTTATACTTAGCAGATTAACCATGAACTCATACACAACAGTTCAACAATAATTTTAAACAGTCATGCATTCATACTGCTACATACATTCAACAACAACTATAACTATAATAATGTAATATAAGAAAACATTGACATAAACATTCACCATTCAACAACATTTATCCATATAACACAAGAAATAATGTGGAAACCCATCTGGGCAAAAACCACCAAGGTGCTCTTCATCTAGCATGAGAAATATAGTTAGCACCTTGCAAACTGTTCTTAAGATATGCCTTTCTAACTCAATCTTCTTACTCGCATGCTCTCTGGTTTATTGCTTCTATCTACTCCTACTGATTTGCACAAAGTTTGGATCGACTCTTCCACTTTACTAGCGGTCTGCATACACAGCTGCAAGATCTATGGCTCAACAACCTTCTACTTCTACTATACTCTCCTTTGAGTCGACTACTGAATCTAACTGACTCTACCTATCCAAGATAACAACAACAACTCAGAATCTCACAAAATATAATCTAACCCTTATATAAAATGAGTTCCTCCTATTTATAAAATTTGCAAGACCACGCAGGGCTGACTGAGTACTACTCAGTTATTACATACTCAAGTGGTTAGAAAATATCTCTGTTAAATTAAATGCCAACCCATACCTAGCCACAAAATTGTCCTTCTATCTTCTGTTGGTTTGTCCTTCTATAGTCTTCCTTGAATTCCTTTTGTCCAACAGTAACTCTTCTCTAAATTTGGATGTGCTTTTCCTGGTCGCACCAACCCTGTCACAGATTTATCTGCTCTACGCTTCCTTTCCTTTTTTATCCAGCCTTTCTCCACCACACGCATGTTTTATCTTTCCATGATGGTTCATTTGCTTCCTTCCTTACCTTCTTTTCCCTTGTCGCACACACACTTTTCCTCCTTTGCTTGTACGTCTCATTCTTCCTTGTGCACTTTTCCTACCTTAACAGGCCCCCAACACTCACATGTGGCTCTCCCCGAGCCACTAAGAAAAAATTGGATATCTCCACAAAAATGTGACTTCTCATGACTTAAGTCTCCACCTCAGGCTTTGGCCCATGCTACGCGGGAGGACAAACCTTGCCCTGAAATTCCTTCACCATCTGTTGCAATCTATGAACTTTCACTGTGACTTCCTCTGCGAGTGCAGTCAACTTCTCCATGTGGTCAGAACTGATATTTTCCAACAGTACTGCATCTAGCGATTGCACCATATGTTGAAGCTTTTGTTGCATAGGATGAATAAGGCCTATGAGCTGTGCTGCTTCCGATTGGTGTTCCTTCACCTCTGATTCCCTAGTCCACTCTTGGTCATAGAGATCCTGGATTTCCTACTACAGCTGCTTGATCTTTGTCATCTTCATAACCTTTTCTTGAAATGACAGCTTCTTCATCTCTACCTTTGCCGTGCTGATTTTTCTCATCATATTTCCTTGTTCTTGCCCTGATCTTTTCTCCACTCGTATCTGTAGCAGGGATTTCTCCTTTCTACAGGGGAAGGAATGGATACCTTCTGTGTATAGGACGAAAGGATAGAATAGAAAGGAATAAAAGATGGACAAGAAATGGCCGTGAGCCCCTCTGCAAACAAGGTTAGGACTTTGCTCCGAGAACCTGCAAACAACTATTAAAAACAACAATAAACCTACAAAACAAGTTAATAAACAAACCTACAAGCAAATATGGGTTAGAAAAAAACTAAGCTACTAAACAAAAGCATGAACAAATAATGGTATACCTCTTCTTTGGTGCAATGGGCCCCCATGCCCTGGCTGGAAGAAGCACCTCTCTATCTCACTCAGCAATGGAGGAGCTATGGCTCAATGGGAAAGATGAGTGGATGAGAAGGGGATGTGGGTGGCTTGAGAGACAAAGGGTCTCAAGGCATCCACGGGCAGCATAACAGTATGCAAGGGAAGAGTTGTTTGAGAGTGACCCCCACCCCTCCTTTTATATCATTTTTGGGGATTTTTAGGGTTTTAAACCCTTGGTCAGGGCTTTAGCCCCTTTTTGGGATTTTGGCCCTTTTCTCCCTAACTTTAGCTCCTTTTAGGGTTTTAGGCTCCTTTGAGGAGTTTTAGCCCCTTTTTGGAGGCTTTATCCCCTAGGAGAGTTATTTAGGCTCTTTTTGGGGGTTTTTAAGCTCTTTTACTCATTTTTAAGCCTTTTTAAGGGCGTGGGGGTCTAGTGGGGTGATGCAAAGGTCGTGCATGGGTGTGCTTGGGTGGTGTAGGCCATGTAGAGCTGAGTGATGGATTTTTTGGGTGAACAACATCTTCCAGAAACACTTCTCATATTGTGGAAACAACTTCAACTACCCTAACACAAATGTTTTCTCCTTTGCTGATCTTCCCAGCATCCTCAGATGCTACTCTTCTTTGCTCTTTGAGCACCTCAGGAGGTGTGCTTGGTACCTACCTTTCCTGAAGTTCCTCAACCTACTTCTTCAGCTCCATTGCAATCCACGAAAGCCGGGAAACCTTGGCATCCGAATCTTCATCTTCCTGGCCCTCTTTCGGTGTGAATTCTGTGACCGCGCCCTTAATGGCTTCAGCTAGTGTAACGTGGCTATGCTCACATGCCTCGATTTCTTGCTCCTTTTCTTTTAGGATGGATTTGTGCTGCTTGGCCTTCCTATGCTGTTTCGTTGCCTGATAGGCAACAACATTCTCCCTTAGTCGTATTTTCGTCGCAGATTCCTGTTGCAAGTCATACACTTCTCCCAATGAGAGCTTGGAGAAGTTGATCTGTAAAGTTGCAAATTCTTTGAAAACATCATCGAACGCACCCGTTGCCATTCCTATCTCTATTGCATGCCCATGGATTTGTACTTTGATTGGTGGCACTAGCTTTGGCATACTAATAGGACGTTGGGATCGTGACACCGTATTTTTCAGCCTCAACAGTGGTTTTGACCTCATTAATGGCGTCAATGAGCTTATTGAGGCGCTCATCAACTTGAATAGCCACATTTTCCTGTTGCGTGTTCAGAAGCTTGAGGCTTTTCTTGGAAACCTTGGCTATAGTATTTGCTAGCTCTTGAACATCGTCCTCTATCAATATGTTAGTGTTAACCGTTTTGTCGGCTTTTCTCTTCCTGTGTAGTGGCCTGCGTTGTTGTTGTTGTTCTTTTAGGATATCCTCATCAGTAGGTGTCTGCTCTTAATCGCTTCAATGGGAGCCACCATCACCATTGTTATCATCTTTTTCTTCTTGTGACTGATTGTCTTGACTGTCACCTATATTGTTTCCTTGGCCATTTCCTTAGCCAATTCCAGCATCGTCGCCTCCGCCAACATTTCCACCTTGGTTAGCTGGTGGGTCTTCTTGGTTTTCTCCTTCTGGAAACGGCTCTACCAGTGGGCCAGGCATTCTTCAGGCCACTCCATGACAATGGCATCCACATCATCAGCAGTGATCATGAACCCTTCCTAGTGTGCTTGCT
Organism: Pseudotsuga menziesii; assembly: GCA_001517045.1. NCBI lineage: Eukaryota > Viridiplantae > Streptophyta > Pinopsida > Pinales > Pinaceae > Pseudotsuga > Pseudotsuga menziesii. Next base: position 605,860 of record LPNX011191469.1, on the reverse strand, counting down.
TGGTCAAGTCCTTCTTCGGCTCCAAAATTATGTTATGCGCTCCCGCCTGAAAATTTATTAAAGCAGCATACCCATTAGAAGAAATTTCAACTACAAATGGGCCTCCTAAGAAAAATAATCAAATAATAGTTAAAATAATAAAATAATATTTATTAATTTTGGAGGAAGAAAAGAAAAACTACATTTTTTGTTCGTAATTTCGACATATCTCCCTATGATTTTACTCAAATTTCGATTGAGAGAGCTCCCTATATGAGAAATCAAATTCCGCATCCAAAGAGTAGCTACTCGCCATACTTTTGATGGACCTCGCTACCCAAAAAACAAGAAATACTTGAAAAAAATGTGATGATGATGTCATCATCATGTTTTTTCAAGTATTTCTTGTTTTTGGGGTAGTTGGGTCCGTCAAAAGTATGCTGAGTGGGTACTCATTGGATGGAGAATTTGATTTCACATCTCGGGAGCTCTCCTGATCAAAATTTGAGTAGAAAAATGGGGAGATATGTCGAAAATACGAACGAAAAAAAGTAGTTTTTTTATGATACCTATATCCAAATTTATATTAAAAAATTGTTTAAGACCTATACAGTATTCCAAATTTAAAGCAATTTCATTGGCTAACACATTATGGCATGGAATTTGAATTATGGTTAAAATGCCCATTTTGAGTTGAAATTTCCTCTAATGTGTGCGCCGTCGTCGTTCGGGCTCTATGGGATCGCTTGATAACTTTGCGCAGTGCCTCGACACGCAAAAATAAATTGATGTTATTATCCGTATGTCAGATCTTGTTTTTCTTGTCCTCCCACAGGTTTTGGTACTTTGCGCCTAGGCAATGTAGTGGGACATCCTTTGTCTCATAATCTGGTGGGTTGGCCCACAAGGTGAATGATATCAGGATGAGCAGCCAAGAGTAGTGAAATTTGTACTTGGGGTCCTCCTATTCCTGTTCTGCATTGTCAATCAGTTCATTCAACAAGAATTGTAACCAATTTAAATTTGCACCTTGTGAGCATAGCTCTGCCAGCTCTACCGCTCCAGTGGTGCATTCATTCAGCCTCATCTTGTGCAATAGCTTACACGATAGGATCCTTGCGATGAACCACACGCCGACTTCTTCGATATGGGGAATCAAGAATTCCCTACCCGCAAGATGTAGACTATACTTTCACTCCATCTTGGTGGTATCCCTGCCCCAACGCAAATATGATGGGGAATCGCATCCTTTCTTCGGGAGTCCTGTGATTGATGAGATAAGCTCAATGTCGACCGCGTATGGCTGATAGAGACATAGGAACCCACTATGGAAATAGACCAGGAGTTGCTTCACATATGTGTTGTATTGCAGGCTATGCCCAAAATGCGGCATGAACAACAAGTTGGTCAATCCCTCCTGGTCAACACAAGTAGCCCACTTCATTGGCTTGAGAATCCCGGGCCTAGTCGGCCCATTCTCAATTGTGACCATGCAGCTCTTTCTTTCTAAACCCAGCTATAGGCGAGTGTTGACATCCTCGAATTCCAACTTGGCGAGATTTGGCATTATTTCCATTAGCAGGGGTATGCGCTCAAGGATCCAGGGTGCTACAAAAAATGTATTGACTTTCTTGGAGAACGTCACTGGCTCTGCCTCAAATCTCCTCGATCAGACTTAGTGTGGGAATATTTATTCTTCCTCCTCAGCGTTCAGGTCTCTACAAGGTGGGCAGTCCTCCTTCATCATCTCTTCCTCAAGGACTTCCTCTTGCATGGATGCTTTCCTAGCGTCGTCAGCAATGGAATTAGCCTTGTGTTTCCTTATCATTCCTAGCTGGGATAACTCTACAGCTGCTCTCTCCCTAGCCTTTCTCAGCTCTATGATAGGTTGTGCAGGTGTATTTTGTGGGTTCTGAATAGGGTTAGTCATAGGGAGTGAACCTAGGGGTGGAGGGAGGTCCAAAGTAGGCATAGTAGCAAGCTTCTTCTTTGCTCGGGCCATGGGGTCAAGTTCTGGTTCTCACTTTGGTTGCTGCACTTCGGGTGAGTCGATATCTTATTCAATTGGACAGCCCGAGGGGACAGTTGATTCGGATAACTCACTTGCATTAGGGATCTCTATTACCATGGGTTTTGGCTCTCACTCTATGACAGACTTCGGCTCTGTGATCCCTTAGCTCTCTCTTTCTACGTAAAATACTATTTAATGGTGAAGCCTTGTAATATACTCACCTATGCATCCTGTAGTCATCATATAGTGGGAGGTCGAGTTCTAATCGATCACATGGGATTCTCGGCCGAAGCGTTTCTTCATTAACTCGGGAACTCAATTGTTGCTCGGTACATGTCAACACAGTTATGGCAATCATGTTGAGGATGATTGATGGGACCAAAAAGCACGTTGTCATTATCCTTGTATTTCGTCGAATTAATGATGCTTAGCTGTCATAACCACCTCAATATTCATCGGATATTTTCACTTTAATGTCATACATCCTATTATTTTTGCTGTTTCCTGCACTTTCCACCTTTTCCTATGCTTTGTGTTTTTTCCTACGCTTTCAACTGATTCTGCCACAGACGTGCGACAGAATAGTTTCCACCTCTTCGCTTCTGTTTTTTTCATGCGTAGCACGATTTTAGCTAGGGATGTTATGACCATCATAATATGGTTTTAGGAAATTTCCATTCACCATACCTGTGACATAAGTTCTATCTAGTCTCTGCAGTTTTACTGCACTCACATCAGTGATGTGCGTGATCACATATGGACCTAGCCAATGTGTCTTTACCTTACCTAGGTGTTTGAAAATTTTGCTATCATACAACAACACAAGTCCTCCGAATTTGAATGGTTTGACCTAGATATGGCGATCATGCCATGATTTCTGTCTCTACTTCTCAATTGTTTGATGAAACCCTATGATGAAGAATTCCTATTCCATCTGAACGAGCTGTAACAACCTCTATTCGACAACATCTTCATCGATCATATCCATTAGCATAGAAATCCATAGACTCTGAACGATATACTCCATTAGCGCAACATCTTCATGTCCATGTACTAGTCTAAATGGGGTGTGCACTGTTAGTCGTTTGCAAGTTATGTGATACACCCATAGCACAACTGATACTTTTTAATCCCTGTCATCTCAGTGCACATTGCATACCTTGGTCAATGCATTCTCCAGAATCTTGTTAAAAGATTAAACCACTCCATTCACCTGAGGATGATATTGCATCATCTTCTTATGTTGGATCTAGAACTCTACAGTAAGTTCAGCAATCATTTTGTTAACAAAATGTGTACCTTGGTCGATGAGTAGGATTTTCGAGCATCCAAATCTAGTGACTACGTTTTCAAATAAGAACTTCACCGCAGTCTCACGGTGCAATATTTAACACGTGCAACTTCAGCCCATCTGTTTAAATAGTGTGTTGCAATGATAATGTAGTGTGCACCAGTCTTTTTCCCTAGAGGACTGATCAGACCCACAAAATCAACATCCCACTTGTTGAATTCTTGTAGTGATATTTGTGGTGCAAGTGTCATCTCGTTGTGGCGTGATGGTTTCCCTGTTCTTTGTCAGATATCACAGCATCTGCAGAATATTTTAGTATCCATGCGTATGGTTGGCCACCATAGTCATTCCTACAATATATTGCATACAATTTATTTTCTCGCGTAGTGTTCACCTGCAACACCAGCATCTACTTCACTCATAAGCCAAGGTCACTCATAATAAAAAACACAGCGGCGTAGTATTTCATTCGTGCCTAACTTGTAGAGGTGTCTAGCAATCAATGTGAAGTCCGCAGTTTTGACAACCAAGTGTTTCTTTTGATTAGTGGAGAATCCTGGAGGCGCATGGCCTATACTCAAAAAGTGGATCATTGCGTTAAAATATTTATTTCGATCTTCCATCATAGTGACTACAAGCAGTTGTACATCGGGAAAATTATCTTCCAGTCTGGTTGGTTCTTCACCACTTTCTATCCTTAATAGGTGGTCTAACCCAACATTCAGTCGACCAAGTTTAACTATGACCTCAAAGTCAAATTCTTGAAATAGGAGAAGCCATCAACAAATCTCCCCCCCCCAACACTAGCCTGTTGACTAGGTATTTCAGCGCTGAATGATCAGTGTACATCTGAAAATGTCCACCCAACAAGTAGTGTTGAAACTTATGAATTTCATAGACCATAGCGAGGCCTTATCTTTCTATCATTGTGTAATTCTTTTCTTTCATTGACAATTTTCTGCTAGAAAAAGAAATAGGGTGGTCAAGCACACCCTCTCCTAGTTGTGTCAAGACTATGCTGAGCATGAGAGACAACGCGCCGACATGAACATGGAACTGCTTCTTCCAGTCGGGGAACACAAGTATTGGTACAGTGGCCATCTTGTTCTTTAGTTTGTCCAAGATTTTGTATCAAGCAAGTGTCCACTGAAACTTTGCATCTTTCTTCAATAGTTTCTCCATATGTGCAATGGTCTCTGCATACCCTCTGATAAAATCTCTGTAGTAGCCTATATGTCCTAGCACTGATATGAGTTACGTGACTGATGTAGGTGGTGGTAAGTCAAGAATGATCGCAAATTTTGTTGGGTCGACCAAAATACCATCGTGACATACAACATGACCCAATAGCACACCAAATGGTGTGCAAAATATACATTTCTTTGAATTGAGCGTGATCTGATACTGGGGATAGCGACCCAGCATCATGCGCAAACTCTCAATATGGTCTCTTACTAGACCAAACACATTCCAATCATCAAAGTAGACCTCAAGAAATTTATGAATGAAATATTTAAAAGAAGAGACTACTATTCTAGAAAAAATAATAGGTGCATTCTTGAGTCCAAAGGGCATTACCGTGTACTGGTAGAATCACCATTCTATGACGAAGGTCATTTTGTGGAAATTATCCTTCGCGGTCTTGACTTGATGATAGCTAGAGAAGCCATCGGTGAATGAATACATCTCTTTCCCTTCGTTGATTTCAAGTAGTTCATCTGTAAATGGTGTTGGGAATGGATCATGCAAGCATGCATCATTCAGCTTCCTCTGCCAACACATATCCTTACTTCACCTATTATTTTCTTATTCTGGATCACTATAGGGCTGATCCACTTTGATTCCTCAATAGGTTCAATGATTCCTACGTCAAGCATGAAATTCAATTTTGATTTTGCCTTCTCTTTATATCTTGGATTCAGTCAATACGGGCGTTGCTGACTGGGTTTAGCATTTAGTCACAGGGGTATTTTCATCTCCCCTAGGTCGCCGACTATTCCCTTCATCTCTGAGAAATTGGTAGGGAATAGATCCTGATACTCATGCAGCAATTATGTGATATTCTCTACCATCTCTTCATCCCAATAATCTCCTATATTATTGGAGAACTTTGGGTTCTCTGGCGATCCAATGTTTACTTTCTTGATTTTCAACGGCTTAAGGAACTGGTCACTTGAAATACCACTTCCTTCTACTGTGTGCATGCCCTATAATTCTGATATGTTTATGTTAGTGATATCATCATCTAGGCCTCCAACGAGGTTGTAGCAAGCCATCCATTGCTGAATGGTCGCACTGCACTAGTGAGCATTGGCCTCTTCGACAAGAATTTCAGTAAATATCTTCTCCTTTATTGCTTGAAGCGTAGAATCAACTGTAGGTTGTTCATCAACAAATTCAAATGTCTACCTAAACTTTTTAGAGAGGCCTTCCCAATCTTGGGTTCTTTGTCACAACTCTATATATGCATACCATGTTCTAGGTGTCATTTCTAGTGTATGAATGAAATGATGAACCCATTCTTGTCGTGGGTATTATGAAAATACAGTGTGACACTGATTTATGTATTGTTCAAGGCTGGACAATCCTATGTATTTGTGGCTCACAGTGGTGACTTATTTGTTGAATTTGACTTCCATCAACCTTTTTCATTGTGGCCATTCTGTTATGCTTGTGTGTACCCCACCATCTAGTGGGTTTAGCCTTTAGTACATGGTCTAATTTAGACAAGCATTGCGACTCTGTTACAAGTCCTTCAAACTCACTTAAGAAGGTCACAAGGTTAGGAAGACCTTCATAGGTGGGCATCTCTCATAGCTCGTTCTCCACCCATCGCATAGATCTTGTAAATATTGTGCACCTCCTCATAGAGGCCTCATGTAGCCTATTTTTCCAGTTCTTCAATGCCTCCTCTGAGTTGGATGTGCAGGAACTAGCACTCTTCCAACTCAAGTTTCCATCCTTTGTCAGATTAATATAGTATTCTTCCATGGCAATGGCATTTTAGATCTGGACGATATAGTCACCCTGTCCCTCAGACAGGCTCGACATATCTCTGTCCTTCCAATGGATCAATGGGAGACACTACTCCCATCTCATTATCCTCAAATGAGAGGATCCTTTTCTTGAATTTGATAATGGTCTGATTGTCTATGGCCCAATATATCCCTATCAGCGCAGGATATGGGTTCATGTCATCAACAATGTTAATGAATTCAAAGTCTGCAAACGTGCACAACCTTTCAATACCAACATAAACTTGACTCAATCTACCAATTGGTAGAACCTTTTCCTGATTTACAAGTTGCAACTAGACAGGAGGCTAGTCCAAGCGTGGCTTGCCCATACTTTCCCAAATTTGTCATGTCAAAATATTGGCATCAGACCCCAATTCTAAAATGATATAATCTATGTCATAATCCCCTATCTGCACAGTCATTCTTAACTCACATCTAGTTTTGAATTTCTTGCTAAGTTGGTTAACTTTATTTTCAGGCTATGGATCTACTGGTGTTTCTTCTATCAGTGCTTGTAGTTTTGTGATAGCATATTTATCTTGTATTAATTCTAAGAAACTTGATAGAAACGACTTGAGCTTACTAACATTTTGCGGAATATTCTTCTCGAATATCTATTGAAATCATTCAGGAATCTCCCTGACTTCTTCTAATGTCGACGTTTCTTCTAGATCCACAAACTCACATCACACATCCATGAATACTTGCTTCTATTTCTGGATGTCGAATGGAACCTTCTTCGGTGTCGCAATTCATACCTGCGGCTTCATTTGTTTTTGCAAGGTTTCTTGATCAGCTCCAGTCGCAGCACCTCCTCATGTTACGACAACGAATTTGGATCTCTTGGCTCGACAACAATTATCTAAAAGTTCAAGTTAGGATTTGGGTTTGGGTTCAGATTCTTCATAGGGTTAGGACCTGTGATGGTTCTATCCTACCACTTTGCGATCAACTAGGGACATTGCTCCACATTATGGTCCTATCCCTTATAGTATGAACATGTCTTCGTAGGTTCCAGTAAATATCTAGCATAGTGACCTGGTTGTCCATAGCTATAGCATGTAACTTGACCTCTTCCTCTACCAAATCCTCCTCCTCCTCCTCTTCCTCTGGAGTTTCTGCCACCCCTTCCTTGAAGGTGTGGTTGTTGCAAGGGGTATTGATTCTGCTGATATTGTGACATATAGTGATTATGTTGTGCATATGGTTGCTATGGTGCATACTGAGGTTGATACTAGTTCTGATACTGATTGGGTGGGAACTGCATAGGCTGATACAATGCTTGCGTTGGTTCATCCTGAGTCTGCCTCTCAGTCTTCATACTTCTTCATGTCCTACTGACTTGCAGAATTTACATAACAAGTTTGAGGGAATGCTTACAATATTTTGCATGTATAAACAGTCCTAATCACAATGTCCTCTAGTCTGGCATATACGACACTAGGGTAGTCCATGGGAACTTCATGGGTTTCGCGCACCAGATGAGATGTAATTCATTAAGGTCAGACAATTATCCTTGGTGTGTCCATTCATTCTACATTTCATGCACCATAAGTCTTCGTGGGATTCCTTACTCTTCTTGATGTCTTGTAGTTATATCGTCAGGTTAGCCAACTGCAACTGAATCTGCACCATTCCTATGGCACTATCACCAATTGGCAAGGCTTCCAGCTTCATTTTCAATTCTAGCACTTCCTTCTGCGTCTCAATATTTGGTTGCATTAATGGGCCTCAGATGTGTGGTAATAGCGCAACAATAAATCACTCCTTATTCTGTACATCCGACATCTGGAAACTTACCTTTCCCATCAAAGTCTTAAACTGTTAGTCAAATTCCCATATTGACTCTTCCAATGCTTGTTTGATTTCCTCGATCTCAGTGATACACTATGACTCATATTTAGGTTTTCTGAAATCAAATATCATTGCAGCTCATATCTCTTCAAGGGTGTTCTGTGGTGCTCCTGGTGGTACTATGAAGAACTTCATAAACCAGTCAAGTGCATGACCCTGTAGAGTCATGATCATCTGTGCTTTCTTCAAGTCTACATTCTGAAATAAGTGAACCATCCAAACAACTTGACAGATGAACCAATGCTGCTTTGGATCTTCCACTCCATTTCCATTGAATGTAGGTAACCGAATATATGCCCCAGCCATTGTGTTGGCATCAGGGTTATCTGATGATTGATCTAACAGAGGTGTTTTTTCTTACATGATAGTTGCAGTACTAGCACTATTGGTATTGAAAACTTTTTCAGGAGATGAGGCTCTAGATCTTACCTCTGGCGATACTTGTGGTGTGATGTAGTGGCATCCGGACCTTGGTGACTCAACAGTCTCTTTAGAGTCTTCTTCTCCTTTAGATATCAGGCTATAATCCTCCTCTTCATTGCAAGACCCTTCGTTTACCTGTGATTGAAGTTCATGCTCACTCTCCTCGAATAGACTAGGAGCTCTTCAACCTCCCTCTGTCTTTCTTCTTTTCCCTGATCTAAATCTCCTTCCACTCCTTAGGAATCCAGCTTCTAGTTCAGGTTCTGTATTTCCTGGGAACATCTCAACTCACCATTTCCCATTTTCTTGAGAGTTCGTCTACGACATAGCCTTCCTCTGGGGTATGAGACTCAACTACTCAACTGCAAGATACCCTTCTCATAATCAAGCATATCGATCCATGTACTGATAGACAACAAGTATCTCCTTCTGGTTCATTGGAAAAGAATTATTTCAGCCTTACTATTAAAGGTTATAGCTTCTACTGCAAACTCAGTAATATAATCTTGCAAAATACTGTCCACCCAAAAATCAACAACTCTAGAGATGGTGTTACTTACACTGGTTACTCCGCACACCAACTGATTATTCCACTTGAATGCTTCTCTTCTCTGGAAATTTGTCTTCCTTCTTGCCAATATTGACAACCACTGGTGCAGTACAATGGGAAAATATATAAAGAATATCTCATGGATATTTCAATATATGTATCCATCCATCAGTTTTCTGTGCTCAACTGAGATCCTGTGCTTTCTTCTTGTGCGAATGCTAGCATCTTAGAATCCAACCGGTCCTCTATCTTGTTCTTTGTTGGATGCCACAACATTTCCATCAACTCAAATGGTTAACAGTCCCACAACATAAGCATTTGTTGGCCTCTTTATCCTTGTCTTGACCCACGATTCAATCAACAACACAATACCAATAATACACCAAAATACATCGACCCGACAGTGAAAGATCAGTCAGCAATTCCTTCGAGATAGGCATAGTCTCACCTGAGATATCTTAATGTGTAACTTCCAGAACCGTGTTTCCATAGTTGGCGAGGGATTATAGTCCTTGGCGTGTGTCCAAGGCGCTCGACAAAGACAATAGGATGGAGTCTTTCACTCTACGATAGCGGCACAAGCACGTACCACCGGTCACCCATGCGACATGACAATGTCCTTAAACCTTAACAACTGGTGAAACTGTGCGACGTAACTAATTCCTTATACTTGATAGACAGTGCATGACTTATATTTATACTTAGCAGATTAACCATGAACTCATACACAACAGTTCAACAATACTTTTAAACAGTAATGCATTCATACTGCGACATACATTCAACAACAACTGTAACTGTAATAATGTAATATAAGCAAACATTCACATAAACATTCAACATTCAACAACATTTATCCATATAACACAAGAAATAATGTGGAAACCCATCTGGGAAAAACCACCAAGGTGATCTTCATTTGGCATAAGAAATATAGGTAGCACCTTGCAGCCTGCTACTTGTAGACTGTTCTTAAGAAATGTCTTTCTGACTCAATCTTCTTGCTCTCATGCTCTCTGGTTTATTGCTTATATATACTCCTATTAATCCCCACATGGCCTGGATCGACTCTTCTACTTTACTAGAATTCTGTGCACACAGCTGCAATATCTGTGGCTCAACAACCTTCTACTTCTACCAAACTCTCTTCAGAGTCGACTACTAAATCTAAATGATTCTACCTCTCCAAGATAACAACAACAACTATGGATCTCACCAAATATAATCTAACCCTTATACAGAATGAGTTCCTCCTATTTATAATATTTACAAGACCACACAGGGCCGACTAAGTACTACTAAGTTATTACATACTCAAGTGGTTACAAAATATCTTAGTTAAATTAAATGCCATCCCATACCTAGCCACAAATCTATCCTTCTATCTTCTGCTGGTTCATCCTTCTGCAGTCTTCCTTGACTTCCGCCTGTCTAGCAATAACTATTCTACTTGCTTCTTCTACTGACCTGGATGTGCTTTTCCTCATCGCACCAACCCTGTCATAGCTTTCTATGCTTTGCGCTTCTTTTCCTTATTTATCCCGCCTTTCTCCATCACGTGCATGTCTTATCTTTCTGTGCTGGTTCATTTGCTTTCTTCTTTACCTTCTTTTCCCTTGTCGCGCACGTACTTTTCCTCCTTTGCTTGCATGTCTCATTCTTCCTTGTGCACTTTTCCTGGCCCAACAATAAATGATAATAATAAATAAAATAAATAAATAAAACAAGAATAATAAAGGAATAAATAAATAAATATCATAAGTAAATAAATGAACTAAATACACTAACCTAACCTAAACTAAACTTAAAACTAAGTAAAAGATAACCTAAGATAATAAGCTTGAGTGAATAAAATAAACAAATAAAAAAATTAAGTAAAGAATGAGTTAAACTAAAGTGATGCATGGATGCATTGTTATTAACGAAAGGATTAATAAAAAGAGGAAAGGAGGAACAAATAGGGGGACTTTTCCCTCTTTCGGTTTCCATAGTTCGAGAAAAGATCAATTTGGTGACTTGAAGGGGACTGCTGAAGAGTGTGATTGAATACAGTGTGAGCAAGGTTGGGAGCCTCTCAGCAGCAGTTTGGCACTGTATTGTTGTTTCTATCCATATATTGTTAGCCCCGTCAAGCTCGGAGGTCTCGGGGGAAGGAGAGTACTCGTCAGGGTATGGTAGGGAGGAAAATGATGGGTTATCAAAGATTGGAAATCCAGTGACTACAACAACAACGGAGAAAGGACAAACAATCTTCAGCCTCGTCCTCAAACATCCATGACTAGTGATTCTTAGGTATGTTAAAATTATATGAATTCATTTATTTTCATAGAATGAAAAATTTAGATGTACTACAATTTTTATCACACCTAGTTTTATAAATATGCATGTATGTTAATGGTTTTGTTTGGACCCCGTGGAGGGTCATTACACATAAGAACAATAATGGAAGTATGCATAATGCTTACGGGAATGTATGTAACACCCTTTTTTTACCTTGACTTTGGAGATTATTATGACTAGACTTTGAGGGAGTTCTATGAAGAATGACTCGACTATTTATTACTTTGGTATTTAAAACTTTATTTGGACATGTTATTGAGGGAATCTAGTTCTGGATGACCCAGACTTGGGTAAAATGATTAGCTACTAAAGAGATATGAACTAAACAAAATTGTCTGACTTATGGAATATATGATGATTTTAATTATAAATGAATGAGAAATCTATATGAAGTTATCAAGCAAGAGTTAAATTATATATTGTTGAATGATTGACAAATTTATTATGTAGCATGTACTCTGATGGTCTATTTAGTGTGACAAAAAAGGAAAGTATATGAATAGAAAGAGAGCATCAGTGTGCAAATAATCTAAGGGAGTCAATGACTATGGAAGGTGATACCAAACTTATTTGTAATGTGATTAAAGTTTGATATGTTTTGATGCACGGGCATGCATGGAATCTGAATGAGTCGGGAAACCTCGACAATTGAGGTAAATGAATAATTATGTTATGATTAAAATCTTATTTTATGAGATTTTATGCACAGGATGTTATATGTGCAGGTGATAGGAAACGATTGCAAATCGACCCACATCAAGTGACAAGGATGAGAATTTATGTGTGTAAATATAGCAATGGGCGGCGTAGTGAGCTTTGAATAGAGTGAGGAGAACTCCATCTCATTAGATGTGTGTGCCGTGAGGGTAGGCCACTAGTCGGTCACTCATGAGGATTATACTGGGGTCCCACAATAGGGATTCGACCCTATTCCCCAGGAACCACCTGGCTCTTTGCAGGGTAGGAAAACTTAGGTAACATTCGCTCAATCGTCATAACTGACTCACCACCTATAAGAATTATCAGAAGTGCATGCTCGGAACATACTCCTTGATAATTCTGGTTGCAACGAAAATGCAACATTAAAAAAACACCTATAATGAAATAATGACATGTTATATATTCAAAAAGAGATTAGATGAATTCGCTTAAGTCTAACTAAAGAAATGCATTTTACATACTATATATATGGGGAAGAAAAGCATATTTATTTGCATTAAACATAATGTTTTTTAAGTATTTTTGAGAGAATGCATTTAATATATGAAGACTCACCTTTAAATGTTTTATATATTGTATTTTTTAGAATGTATTTAATATATAAAGAATCACATATACATGTTTTATATATTTTGAAGGAATGCAATATATATATATATATTTTGATTATTTTGGGAAGTATGTATTTAATATATTATCACATTTATATGTGTTNTATATATATATATATATATATATATATATATATATATTAATTGGAAAGAATGTATATTATACATTATCACATTTATATGTGTTATATTTATTGGAGAATGCATACTTATTTACATTAAAGAATATATTTTATGTTTTAATTAGTATTGAAAGAATGCATTTTATATTTTAGAAAAGTCACATTGATATGGTATATATTTGGATGAAATGTGTATCTATTTGTATTTTAGAAACTTTATGTAAATGATTGTATTAAAGTGCTTATGGTTGGAAAGTTTAGATAAGGGTATACTTGTATTTTGTAGAGATATTTTGACATGTATCTCTAATTAACATAATGAGATTCTATGGGTTTCTCAAGATCTAAAGTGATGAAGCACAACTTAAGTCTTGAGTCTTGGCGCATCAAAATATAGGTTTTATGTTAACTACAAGATAAATTTGCTTAAAGAGGAGAATTTCTGGTTTTTGGGCTTAGTCATTTAAGATCAGTGACAAAAGGATGAATTCAAAGAATTAGTTAAAAGATGAGAAAATAATCAATTTTAAATGGCAAGACACCAAAGGATCTTTTGTTGAGAGTTCGACAGATTATCGAAAGGGTGAAATAGGCTTTGAATTTGAAAAATGAGATATCAATGTGACTAGCATGATGATATGAACACAGGGATGTAGATTTTGCAACATGACAACATTATTAACCAAAAAAAAATGAAAACTAAATATTACAAACTCGACTTTAAAACATGATATGGAAAAAGGGAAATGAAACTTAGAAAACTTGTCGAAGAGGTCAATTGAAGACAGTTTTGTCAAACAAAGTAAGGAGATGATTCACACAACAATATGAATGCATTGATGTCAAACGATTATAATGATAAAACCTATATGAATAGATGACTAACTCTAGCGACGAGACTCACATAGGACGTGACTTGGAGTATATGTCAAAAAGGTCATATGATAATGAGAATGATGAAATGAGGTATGGATAGGATGAGATCCTTTACTTGCACATGATGTTATGAACTATCCCAACCCATATTTTCTGATATATGAAGGACTGATAACACCTCTGTTCTTTTCCCCAAGCCCTTGGTCAATGAGACTGAATAAATTTACCTATTTTCATGGTTGGGTCACCCAGAAGCGTGGGAGTAGGTTTCTGCATAGAGGACTTTGAAACCTGAATGGTCCTCTATATAAATGTGTTAGGGGAAGTGAATTCATTGTTATGTAACTTAACCTTTGTTTTACCCTTCATCCTGCTCCCATTCCTACAAATTTCCCAACACAATTCCTTGAATTACATAGTGTGAAGTTTCATTGAGTGTTTGCAATTTTTATCAGAGATGACTAGGAAATTAAAATTAATAGGTTCGACTAAGTTGCTAAATTTAAAAATGTTGGAATCATATCTAAATTGAGATTCAATTTTATTAATATCTATGGGTTTGGGAGAATCCTTGAAGGTGATGAGTAACTTATTCATTGATTGTTGACTACTTTAATGAAGTTAATGATTTAGAAATTCATAAATTGTAAACTACCAATCTATTCAGGATTGTATACCTTCTCACTTGGGAAGAGAGGATAGAAAATAGAATTGAATTCTTACCTACCTTTAGATGTGCAAAATGTTGATTGATTATTCATTTGATATATGTTGTAGTTTGGATGTACCAAAAACCCTCATTACTGATTAGGAGGTGTTGAGAATCTAGATCAGATTGGAAATTACTTAAGATATTACGGAATTTACATTATGTAAAATTTCTATTGAATTAAAGAAAAGGTGTTGGAACCTTATTGTTTGTAACATAAATTCAATGATGTATCATATCTAACGCTTAGGGAATGATAAATTCATGAGAATATAACAGAATAGGATAAAGACGTGAATGTGAAAAGAAAGTGAAATTAGCATTGAATATACAATAATAATTGACTTTGAGATGAAGTTTTTTAAAAGAAGGGGAGTATCTAATGCCCCACTCAAGAGTAGGAAAGGTGATTGAATAAAATCATTTGTTAATATAAATAAATGTGAAGATTTGACACAAAAGTATAATGGTTAGTATCCTTGGGTAAACTGGCATGGCAGGATTCATGTATGAGGATCTAATATCAAGGATGGATATAGTCCCAATAATGCGACCTAAGAGGACGTATTGGAAATATATAAAAAGTATCTGTACTTATTCTAGAACTTTGGGATGAATTATACTGAAGTGGGGGTGTATGTAACACCCTGTTTTTACCTTGACTTTGGAGATTATTATGACTAGACTTTGAGGGAGTTCTATGAAGAATGACCCAGATATTTATTAATTTGGTATTTAAAACTTTATTTCGACATGTTATTGAGGGAATCTGGTTCTATATGACCTAGACTTGGGTAAAACGATTAGCTACTGAAGAGATATGAACTAAACAAAATTGTCTCACTTATGGATTATATGATGATTTTAATTATGAATGAATGAGAAATTTATATGAAGTTATCAAGCAAGATTTAAAGTGTATATTGTTGAATGATTGACAAATTTAATGTGTAGCATGTACTCTGATGGTCTGTCGAGTGTGACAAGATAGGAAGGTACATGAACAGAAAGAGAGCATTAGTATGCAAAGACTCTAAGGGAGTCAACGACTATGGAAGGTGCACGGAAGGTGATACCAAACTTGTTTGTAATGTTATTAAAGTTTGGTATGTTTTGATGCACAGGAATACATGGACTCTGAATGAGTCAAGAAACCTCGAAAATCGAGGTCAACGAATAATTATGTTATGATTAAAATATTATTTTATGAGATTTGATGCATAGGGTGTTATATGTGCAGGTGATGGGTGACGATTGCCAATTGACCCACATCAAGTGAGAGACCTGAGAAATTATATGTGTAAGTATAGCAACAGGCGATGCAATGAACTTTGAATAGAGTGAGGAAAACTCCATCTCATCAAATGTACATGCCGTGAGTCAGTCACTTACGAGGATTATACTGGGGGCGCGCTATAGGGATTTGACCTTATTCTCCAGGAACCACCTGGATCTTCGCAGGGTAGGTGAACTGAGGTAACATTGGCTTAGTCATCATAACCAACTCCCTACCCATGGGAATTTTCGAAAGGGCATGTTGAGAGCACATCACCTTGATAATTTTGGTTGCGATGAGAATGCAGTGGTAATAAAACACCTAAATGAACTAAAGGAAAATAATACAAAATCGAGTCTTAAAGAACATAAACATATTCAGATTTGTTAAATGAAATAAATAAATAATAATAATTAAAATAATTAAATAAAATAAACCTAATATAATTAATAATAAATAAATAAATAAAATAAGAGTACTAAAGGAATGAATAAATAAATATTAGAAGTAAATAAATGAACTAAATAACCTAACCTAACCTAAACTAAAATTAAAACTAAGTAAAAGATAACCTAAGATAATAAGGTTGAGTGAATAAAATAAACAAATAAAACAATTAAGTAAAGAATGAGTTAACTAAAGTGTTGCATGGATGCATTGTTATTAACAAAAGGGTTAATAAAAAGAGGAAAGGAGGAAGAGAGAGGGGGACTTTTCCCTCTTCCAGTTTCCATAGTTTGAGAAAAGATCAATTTTGTGATTCGGAGGCGACTATTGAAGAGTGTGGTTGAATACAGTGTGAGCAAGGTTGGGAGCCTCCCAACAGCAGTCTGGCACTTAATTGTTGTTGCTAACCATATATTGTCATCCCTGTCGAGCTCGGGGGTCCCGGGGGAAGGAGAGTACCCGTCAGGGTATGGTAGGGAGTAAACCGATGGGTTATCAAAGATTGGAAATCTAGCGACTACAACAGCAGGAGAGCGAGGAAAAATAATCTTCAGCCTCATCCTCAAACATCCATGACTAGTGATTTACAAGTATGGTAAAATTATTTGAATTCGTTTATTGTCATAGAATGAAATTTTTTGATGTACTACAATTTTTATCAGATCTAATTTTATAAATATGCATGTATGTTAATGGTTTTTTTTGGACCTCGTGGAGGGTCATTACTCTTGGCATTAGTGTTAGGCTTCTATCCCTTCTCCCTGAGGAGATCTAACCTCTCTAGCTCTTTGGCACACCTGGGTAATGTATACAGAGCGCCACTGTAGTGCTGTCACTCTTTCCCTTAAGAGAAAGTGTGCCACTGGAACTCTTTCCCTATGTAGTAAGTGTACCATCCTTTCTATGGCACTCTGGTGCAATGTAGGAAGGTGCACCAGCCCTTCAAAACTTGAAGATTAGCTCAAAATTCCTTCAATTTTTGGTTTTGGGTTGATGGATTGTGGTTTGTAAGATACATATGCTAGTCATAGAGCCACTAGGTCCAACATTACCTCTATTGGAGTGGATTTTTTTTTAGTTTGGGATGTTTTACTAGTCAAATGAGTGACTTGGCTGTGGAGGGAAATTTCAATCCCCCACCTATTGGTTCAGTTTTTCCATCCCTAATCACATTACAAGATCTCTTCAGATCTATTCAGGCCTTTAGATTTGATCTCCAAACCCTTCCTCCACACTCAATCAATGTGTTTTGGTTGCATTTTGGTTGATTTGAAGCAATTCTTGAGCTTTTTTGAGTTGTTTGGATGCTTTCCATTTTTCCTTTTGATTTCTGAATGAATAGGAGTGTTGTAGATATTCTCTCATTTTCTATGTGTAAATCTAAAAAGAGTTTAGTTATCAAGTTTCATTTTGATACATACATTTGAAAATCGAAGTGCTTCCCTACTTTGTTTTATGCATTGTTGATATTTGCTGCATCTTTGATTTCATTTGCGCTTTTTGGACTATTATTGCAAAAAGTTAGATTTGTTGCACTATAAGAAAGAATTTTTCTTTTCCTTACTATTTAGATTCATGTTGGTTTGAAAATAAAACCCTTTCCCTACCTTAGGTGGCCTTCATCGAAATAAAAATGTGCATCATCATGTAGCTAGGTTTTGCATTCTTTTTACATTTCTTGTCTACATCTCATGCATCCACCTAACCACATAAGATAAAATTAACACTAGATTAGGATTGAAATCATTTAGTAATTGTGTGTAAGTTAGAGACGTGTTTCAATGTCTTTAAGCATTGCAACTGTCATTATTTTTTTGCACGGCATCTCGAGGGCTTGTAGTTCTTCCACGTACCAACTAGTATATCAAATGGTTTTTCACATACCTTTGGGTATATCGAAAAGTACTTCACATACTTGGTAGTATATCAAAAGGATCCTTTCAAGTGGTTGTGCATTATATAACACCACTACAGAGTTGAGCTCCCTCGTACCTAGTGTATATCGGGAGACACTCTTAGGATTCCTGTGACCAACTGAGTCAACCTTTTGGTCATCTTGGCTTCGCAATACACAGAGAACAACACTAGGGGAAATTAATACGCACATGTCATCCAGGTAGTTGGGTATTCAAGAAAGGGTATGATCCCAATCCTCCTTGTTGTATTTTACTGATGGACCCTCCTGTATATAGTTAGTTGTGAAGCCTTGATAATCCTGTGAGGACCCTGAGTTTTCATCCACTCCTTTATATATAATTTTCATGTTGCTTTTAAACTTGAGTAGTTTTTTATTTGTGTGGTACTTCAGAGAATCTTAGAGAGTTTAGATATGGGAGACTCTTTTGGGACCATCAGTCAAGAGAACCATTTACAGAGTATGTCTTTTGTTTCTCCCCCTTCTGGAGTTGTTGGTCCTCCCTTCATGGCCACTTTGAGTCTTCTTGGATTGACTATAGGATTACCCATGTGGTTATTCTCCAATCCCGTTATAGAAAATGCACCTTTTTTTGTTGGATCATGGTCCTTCACATCATGAACATGAACCTCATGTTAACCCTTCTCCTTATTCCTCGAATGCTCAATAAACTTCCCTTTCTTCCTCTTCACCTTTTGAAAAATTAGATGTTAGTAGACAGGCAGGGAAGAAGAAAACAAAAAGGAAGGATAAGAAGAAGAATACTAATAATAAGGTCACAGCTCCAACCTCTGATCGTCATGTTGGAAACCCATTAGCCACTGATCTTAGTTCCTAGAGCATTGATTTTCCCACAAGAACACCTCATAAACCTAACTTCCGTTGTAGAATTTGCAAGGGTGACCATCTTCTTAAGGATTGTCATGGTATGTCTTGGGTTTTAGAAGTGTGGTATGAGGCTTCCCAACACCCTGTGTCATCTGTATTTGGTATTCATATTGATGATACCCCATCAATCAGCAGCTCTGTGGTTAAGAGTTGGAAAGGAAAGGAAAGATATCCTTTCTTTCTATGTAAGGACATGCACCTTACTTACCTTTGTCCTCTCATGGATAAATATTCTAAGTTGTTGGAAGATATTATCGTTCCTTAGCAACATCTTCCAACGGGTTATTGTAATTTGTCCCTTGACATCCCATTGATTTATTATGTGGTTGATCTAGTTTCACCCCTGGTTGATCCCACTCTTCTTTTGGAGAGTGAAGTTAAAGTGGTCGAGTCGATGTCATCTCCATGCGATCCCTTTCTTTCATGAGAGAGTGTTGAGATTGAAGTAGTCACTTTGACATAGTCTTCATCTTGTCCCTATCTTCCATTTGAGAGTGAATTGAAACCTTTCATTATTAGTTCTGATCATTCTATGCAAGAGGAAATTTTGTTTCTTCGACATAACCCTCTCCAAGTAATGAGGTTATTTACATTGACTGGAGTAACCTAACAAAATATCATGTTCATTTAAGTGTTCCTTTCCATATATATGTGTGAGTTACTACTAAGAGTATAGTCTGCACTATCGTTGATGAAGGGGATTTTGTTAGTATTCTATCCTATACTACATGGAAATCTATAGGTTCTCCTCCGCTTGTTCCAGCCACTAATCAGGTACTGGATTTTAATTAGATACCTACAACACCTTTAGGTATCCTTCCTCATTTCCCTATCAATTTAGGAGGGAAATTGTTTGTATCGATGTCATGGTAGTCCAAGGTCCCTTAGATTTTAATATGCTCCTTAGGCATGATTATGTTTATTCCATGAAAGTTTTAGTGTCCACACTCTTTCGAGTGATGTATTTTCCCCATGATGGGAATATTGTGACCATTGATCATCTTTACTTTGTTAAGCTTGATCATTGTATGACTCCTAGTCACCAGAATTCCATGAATATTTTACATGTTTGTGTGGTTCCTTATCCTTCTCCTATCATGTCTCTCGACTCTGGACATCGTGACGAAGTTTAGTCATTTGACAACCATATCTTCTTATCCTCATGAGGAAGTTGTGGCGGCATGTCTCCTGTAAGGGGGAAACCTACCAACCTCTGGACATCATGTTGGCTTAGAAATACCCATGAGCATAGTTCCCATTATGTGTCAAGCTCATTAAAAATTTAAAGGAATGCCCATTAGCATAGTTCCCATTATGTGTCAAGCTCGTTAAAAATTTGAAATGAATGTCTATGAACATAGTTCCCATTTTGTGTCAAGCTCGTTAAAAAATGAAATGGATGCCTATGAGCATAGTTCCCATTCTACGTCAAGCTCGTTAAAAAATGAAACAGGAACCCGTGAGCATAGTTCCTATTCTATGTCAAGCTCATTAAAAAATGAAATGGATGTCCTCAAGCATAGATATTTTTATGTTTCAATATTGTATAAAAACGAAACAAATCACCTTGAGCAGTGCCTATTCTTGGTTTCAAGAACGTTAAAAAATAAAACTAACCTTGAGAAGAGTTCCTTTTTTTGTGTCAATCTTGTTATAAAATGAAACATTTTCTTCCATTATGTCAAGAATCGATATTTGAACCTTCATTTCATCTACTTGTAGCACTTGATCCTCTTTCTTCCTCTATTTCTCGTGAACCTTCTCCTAGGAATACTACCAGAATTTAGTTAGAAAAGAGTAAGAAGACAAAATGAAGCTTGGAGACCATGTACCCTACCTGTTTTTATTGGATTTAAGCTACTTGACAGTTATATTGGGTGCAAGTACCAACCACTGGACATCATGTTGGGAAATATCCCGTCAATGGGAGTCTTCTTGAGTATACTTTATTTTAGTTTCAAGTTCTCTAAACCATGAAATAACACTTTGAGCACAATTTTTTCTCTACTCCAAGCTCGTTAAAAAATGAAGAAGATACTCTGAGCATTCTTTCAACAGATATTTGAGCTCGATAAAAACAGTAAGATGGTGTCGAGCTACTTTTCATTTTTTGTGCTCTGGTTAAAACATGAAAAGTGGTTTGAGATTACTCTATCACTTTTTCGTGCTCTGGAATCAAACACGAAAAAGGTTCTAAGGGCCTTCTATACCTTCGGTGTGCTCGTTAATAACTTAGTGAAGAGGTATCGAGTGTACTTTTACCATTTTTCAGACTCGTAAAATTGGATTATGAAAAGTGAACCCTAATAGAGTCCTCTTTAAGCTATTTTTGAACTCTTAAAATCTGAAAATATCGCCGAGTGAAATTGTCTTCTTCACGCTCATAAAAAGGCTTGAAGACTTATCTTCCTAGTGATAGTTTACCCCTTTTTTCGACCAGGGGTACTACATATGAAAAAGGTATACTATGACCAATCATGACTGGAAGAGTTCTCCTGGGCATCCTTTTTACTTTTTCGGGCCTTGGGGACTAAATTTACAAAAAAGTCCATTTTGGATTCTTCTTAGTCATTTCAGACTCTCTAAAATATGAAACAACAAATGAGTTTACTTTGGTTGAACTCATAAAATCAAACGATGAAGGACCCTTTCTGGGAATGAACTTTACCTTTTTTAGGTTCATAAAAGATATGGGAATGGACTCATCACTTGATGAGCTATAACGAGTATCTTTTACCCTCTTTGAACTTGTAAAAACTAAAAAGAGGTACCCATCCTTCGTGATGGGGAAATTAAGGGAAGATTTTGTGTTTCATTGTATTTATGGAAGTACATAGTCACTCTTGAACATGGCACTCGTCTACATATGCATTTAGTACTTGGGTAATTTGTTTGTCTTCAAATATTGTTGGTTCCTTGAGTCTTCTTTCTTGTTTGAGTTTTCCAAGAATGCTCCCACCATCATTTGCATTGGAGGGTTGGTATCAGTCTCATCAAAGTCAATATTTACAAGTCAATCCATGCCCATGTTCGAGAGAAATTTGTCATCCATCCACTATCTGTAGTTAGTATAGTTTCTATCATATTGGTCATCTCTAAGTCATTCTCGTACATCACTATATTGTACAATTTACTCTAAAACATTTATGATCATGTTCTGTGTCGATGATTGGGGATACATCATGGCCCTCCTTCGATGAGTCTATTCCTATCGACTTCAATGCCTCATCTGGGAATTAGACTTAGAAACCTAGACAAGTACCTTGAAGCCTACATGCCTCAATGGAAGGTTTCCTTGCTTTCAATAGTATGTTTTCATTAATGATCTCTGACTGAAATATTCCATCGAGTGTTTCAATTCAAGTCCTTTATTCACACTTGGGAGGATGTAAAGAGATACGTTGGGAATCATTGACATCAATGGTTATTTCCCTCGTACTTTTTAATAGTTTACATCAATGATTGGTAATCAAGTCATTTCTGCCATGTTAGACATCAAGACATTCTAATCACATGGTTAGATTCATATTGTTGTGGGTTTGGCTTGAAGACTGTGGGGTATCTGATATTTTCCCCACATTTTGATGGAGTTTGTTTCAGTATTCTTACATGAATCCACTTTTTATTGGTCGTGGTTGTTTTATCAACTTGTCATGGATCTATGTTTGTGTCTAGTAGCCACAATTGTGTTCAGTTGGTCTCTACTACCATGGATCTACAATGTATTGGTGGAAACCATGTTAAGAGTTATGTGAGATTTGAGTCAATTGTACTGTAGTATCTTCCATCCAACACCCTTTCTTTCGATTCATTCACTTTCCAAATCACTCACCTATCACATTGCTCTAACTTCATGCTTTGGGGGGAATTTTATTACACTGAAATATTTTCATATTGATTCATGTGTCAACCTTGTGCCTAATCCCTAAAATTTTCCTAGCTAAATTTGATTGAATATGAGGTTGTTCCTACCCATTTCCCCCCCTATAGGATGGTTGGCTCTCTTCCTCCTAAAAAAATGTGCTCCAGCCCCTTGCTGACATTCTTTCTCCCTTGTCAAAGAGCGCCACTGGCACAATTTTCCCTCATGCAAGGTGTCCCATCCCCTCTTAGGCGATCTTTCTCCTACAACAAGGTGTGGGTGTTTAGAGGGAAAAATTGGAAGCTTTGAGGCCCTTCTTGAAGGTGGATGAGGTGGAGGATCATCCCTAGCTTCTAGGTGAGGTGGCATTTGGTTCCCTAACTGTAATACTCCAAAAAATTGTAAAAAATTAAAATTTTTCATATGACATTAAATGTTTGCAATTGTCACTACTGAGGAACATTTAACTGTCGTAATGGATACCTAAAGAGGTTTAAACTAGAACTAATTCTTTTGTTAATTTCTAGTTCCACATACTTAACTATTTGTTTTCATAAATCATTATTAAGGATTTGATCTAGCAGGTTAATATTTGGAACAACAGGTATTAAAACATCTGTTTAATTACTAGTGCTAAGTTTGTTTTACTATTTTGTGAAAATATGAAGGAACTTCAGTTGAGATCGAGGCTTACTTAGATTTTTAACTAATGCAGTGAAGTGATGCTTCTTTTATAGGTATTTACATGTAATACATTTTGTTACCAGTTCCCGGATCGATATTATTATCTCAACTAGCATATAATATAATGCTAGTAAATTTATTTATTTTACAGCTTTGAACAATTGAATGAGGTATCGTTGACCTGTTTATTTAAGTTCTAAGTAGTTTTTGGTAAACTTAAGTGTTTAGTAAACTGAACAAAGTCTAGTTGCTCTTCCATTTCACTATAACTATAACTTGTTCATTTAATTTTCATCCATCTATTATCAGTTTAGCTCCTGTATGTAATTCAAATGAAAGGTAAATGTATATCAGATTCCTTTATGTTTTATTACTTGATGCTGAGGTAACTCAAGAGTATTTTTTTTTAGCAATACACAAGTTAAATAAACTTAGAAAAACCTATAATCTAGGTATAAAATAAAGTACATTGACTGACATTCACACATGGAAATAAAACCTAGCGCACAAGATAGTTTTTCTAACTGTCCTAGTACTTATGAAATGGAGATGTAATAATACAGATTTTATATCTTTAAACAATAACATTACTTCTATTTGGGTAAAGAAATAAAAAGATTACTTTCTACAAAAATCTATCCGATCTTAACCTTGGTATGATCTTCAATTTGCAAAGGGAAAAATACGAATATAAGTTTAATACTTAGACTAACAAAGCAAGCTTTACAACCTCACATAGATATTAGATTAAGTCTTTTATGATGTCTTTTATCTTTCTATGATTTCTCATAAAGTGTTATTATTATGCAAATAAAAAATTGGGGAATTCTTTGCATAAGTTTTTACTCATTTTTAAGATTATAGAGCAATAATGTAAATCCTAGTATAAGTAAATTTTACCTCCCTACATTATGCTTAAAGGTTGTAAAATGCACATTTATAAAATAATGAGATTGGGAGTTATGATAAATGTTTATAACTATAGTTCCTTTATGAAAATGCTATTGTGCACAAGATGCTCTCAAAAAGGTTTCAAACTATATTGAAAAACCCTCATTTCACAAATAATTTAGCTGCCACATGGTCGATGCTCGATGATTAGGTTTTGTTGACTTTGAGGTGTAATATAAAACTATACTAAAACCCTAAAAATTCACATTTTTACCTATTGTTCTTTCTTGTGGCAATGGAGAGTAAGATCCACAGGCTCATGGCCGCATGGACTTACTATCACTCTCTAGACTCTGTGCAAGTCTCCTTGCCATTTTGTTTTTATTTTGCGTAAAAGGTTCATGTGGCCACTGCCTTCCTCTAAGGGTGTGGTCATTTTCACCATTAACTGACTCTATGAGTGATGAACTCTGTCACGGTTATGGAGTGGGATTAAAATCTGGTTCAATTGTGGCGTAGCCTTGTAACTTGAACCATCTTGTCGAGGCCCTCAGAAATTTCCTTCGATTTAGCTCAAGTTACACATCTTGTGGCTAGGGTTTTGGTTATATCATCTTCTACACAGCAAGGGAAAAGAAAACTTAGCCAGGTATGATTTTTTTCAGTTTTAAACCATTCTTGCACTGTTAAAAGTTTAATGTCTTCGTTACTGTCAGGAGTTTAACATTATGTGGGTTCTTCGTTGTGCAGGCTTTCAAACTGGAATGCATGTGCTGAAAGATACCACAAAAGGGGCTCCACGTCGACATTCATCCTGGAAAGCCTTAGTCTCGCATGAGATTTCTCCTGCATTGGTTGTATGGTGTTTTTAGTTGATGATGTCAGCGTGGTTCTTGGGTTATTGCTCGACCGTGGCTATATATGATTTGTTTATTTTCGGAAGGCCATGTGGCCAATACTATAATATGTTGTTAAGATTGTTTGAATCCCTAGCGGCTATTTTGTGTCGGTAAACTTGGGGATTTCACATCCATAGTTCCTATTACGAAGTATATAATTTTTTTTACAGGCTTTCTAAGCCACACCTTTGTTGTAAACAGGACATTAGGCTGTAACTGATATGATTACAGTAGTGTTAGGGTTTAGATGCTATTTAATATTTGAATAAGATCGAAGCTTACTGTTTTGTAACTTATATACTTGATAATATATATTGTGGTTTTAAGAAGATGATGACAGCTGTGAGATTCTTATCGGTTCTGGTTTTTCTTCAATTCTGTTTAAATTATCCTAAATCGAGTTATTGTTACTACAATTGATATTTGTTTTGATTATGTTTAAAAGTGAAATGAAATGTTTCAAACATTTGGTTTTTAGAATATAATTTGATTTTACTGTCAATAATAATTACTTCAGTAAGTAGATAGAAGAAAGGTTGATTATACAGCCTAAGTCCTTACTGTATCTTTCTGGGTTAGAATATTTAGAAGGGTCTTTTACTTACTTTCTCTCAATTCATATTTATCATACAATTTTAATACTATTTTTTTGTGTGGATAATGTATTAAATTTTATATATTCATCTATTAGATGCTTATGGTTATATAAATGAAGTATGTAAGCTTTAATTTGTTTATGGGTGAAACTAGATAACCCCTCTGCTAGTAAAAGAAGTGGTAATGTTATTTATATTTTACAGTTCCTTCAGAATAGGTTTTATTTTTAAAACCTTAATTACTTTTAATTTATTACAGAGTTTGATATTTGATGATAATGTTATTCAGATTACATTTTCTTTACTTAGATTAATGATGAAGTTATCTTAGTAAAATTCTAGCCTTATTTTACTGTTTCTTTAAGTTAACTCTGCTTATTTATTTTCATGTTTATAACTGCCTTTTGGGTTACTTTAATAATAGATTTATAGTAAATAATATATCTACTCTGTAAATAAATACACAGACTAAATATATATGTATTTTTAAATCTTCCTTATATACAGGTTTGTTTATACTATGACACGATACTTTGTCTAGGTAAAACATCTGGAATAAAAAAGAATAACATACTTATGATTAACTCTTATGAAATCTGTAGAAGGTAAATTATCACATTCAAGCATACTTCTTTCGATTCTTACCAGAAATTAATCTAACCTATTGTACTAGGGTACTACTACCTTTAAAAAGGTGTGGAAAAATATAGTTTGGTATGTTTTTAATCTATCAGTAAAACTAGAAATTCTTCTAATCATTTACCCTAATCTATATCTAATCCAGTATTTGACTATATTTTTCACAGTAAAATATTTCATTAACTAGCCTAACAACAACATAACAGAAGCATAACACATTATTGCTTAAACTCAATCCTTCTAGATGTAAATATGCAATTAGAAAACTAGATAAATCATGTAGAACCTGGAAATGTAGAAGAGGTGACAATAGCTTAAGGAACATGTTCCTCCCAACCAACTACTGGAGATAGTTGAACTGCAAATCTCAGGAACCCCGAGCTTGTCTCTTGGTCCACCTGGTAGAAGTACTTTGTGAGAGATGTAGTTTAGTAATCCTCTGCAACTCTACTGAGTATTCAACAGTAAATCTGTTCTGCATGCAATAGTATTAACTCAGCTTAGAATAGTTGCACTAGTTCATATCTTCAACACTTTTTACTCAAAACAAACTTCAGCTAGTCCCCTCCATCGAATTTTCTTGTGCGCTTCATTCACTAAGAATGTTCACAAGTCCAGAATGAGTAGCCTCAGCTATATTCAATGGAAAGTTTTATTAGCATGCCTAGGTCTTTTGGGTCAATTTTCACTTAATGAGCCACCTGCTCTTGTTCCACTTTCTTGGGGAACATGACCACAAAAATAGGGAATTTGCCTCCTGCAATAGCTAGAAGTAGTTTGAGGATATCGGCAAGTGTCAATTTTCTTTCAACCCAACCTACTCCACCAAGTGACCAGTAAAACACTCATTTAACGGCTTCCTTAAGCTATTGTCTCATCTTTCATTTATTAATAAATAAAATATTCAGGAATTACATTCAATTATCCTTAACCCCACTTGGTCATTAATTACAAACTTTATAATAAAATATAACATAATGTTTCTTAAAACATAAAATGTTTTTCAATTTGGGGCATGTGACATACACACCCCCTTAAATTATAACATCGTCCTCGATGTTATTTATTCCTTGTCCTAAGAATTACCATGGAACATAATTGGATACACAACCCGCATATGACTCTCCAATTCCCAGGTGGCTTCTTCTCTACTAAGGTGCTTCCATTGCACCTTCTCCTAACCAATGGTGCAATTCTGAAGCAAGATATCCCTCCTTTCGAGGATACAATTCAATTCCACTAGAAAATATCCTTAGGGTTCCACCTGCACATGATTCCAGTTTATAACATGAGTAGCATCATGTACATATTTTTTTAACACATAAATATGAAAAACATTATGAACCTTCAAATTTGGCGGCAAAGCTAATTGATATGCCACCTGTCATATTCTGGACAGTATCTCAAAAGGTCCGCAATATCGATGTGTTAACTTAGCACAACTTCTTAATCTCAAGGAACTCTTTTTAGGACTTACCTTAATAAAGACATGTTCACCTATCTGGAACTCTTTTTGAGTTCGTTTAAGATATGCTTGATTTTTATGTTTGGCTTGCGCAACTTTCAAATTACCTTGCACATGTTTTACAATTAACTCCATCTCTTTTAGTAGTTTAGGTCCTAATACTAATTTGTCAACTGGGTTACTCCATGAGATGGGGGTATTGCACTTCCTTCCATACAAAATTTCAAATGGACTGTATCTTGCTGAAGCTTGGTAGTGGTTGCTGTAAGCAAAGTCTACTAGGTGTAAGTAATCTTCCCATTACTTGGTTGTTCCTTAACATACATTCTGAGCATATCTTCCAACACTTGATTCACTCTTTCAGTTTGTCCATCCATCTGGGGATGAAAAGAGGTATTGAAATTTAAAGTCGTATTCAGTCCTTTAAACAAAGACTTCCATAAATTTCCCGTAAACTTAGGGTCTCTTTCTGAAATTATAACTTTCGATATTCCATGTAAACAAAATATTTGTTTCATGAATATATCAGCAATATTAGCAGCCTTGTATGTGGTTTTTAAAGGTATAAAATGATCTTCTTTACTAAGTTTATCAATGAATACCATTATCAAGTCATTCAGATTTTTATTTCTAGGTAGAGCTGTAATAAAATCAAGACTTATTATTTCCCACTTCCAGCTAGGGATAGGTAATGGCTAAAGTAATCCGGCTGGATGCTGGTGTTCAGTCTTAACTTGTTGACGTTCAAAAATATTGGCAATGTATTCTGCCAATTCATTCTTCATGTTTGGGCAAAAATAATCATTTTGTAACATGGTTATAGTCTTCTGATAACCAGGATGTCTTGAGTAAGGAGTCTTATGAATTTCATTTAAAATCACTAACTTAATCTTGGGTACACTAGGTATATACATCTTGTCTTTATATAGTAATAATCCTTTTTCATTTATACTATACCCTGTACTTAAACTTTTAGTTAAATTTTCTGTTTCTTTTGCTTGTAAATTCTGATATTTTTCATCCATTCTCACTCCTTCCTCTAGCTATTCTTCTAAATCTATTTTATAGGTGCTAATTGCTGGTACAAAATTTAGTTTTACATTTCTTCTTAGAGCATCAACAACCTTATTTTATTTTCCCTTAATATGTTGGATTTCAAAATCGTACTCGCTAAGGAAAGTTAGACACCTAGCTTGCCTTGCGTTTAAGTTAGGTTGATCCAACAAATATTTTAATCCTTTATTATCTGTCATTAATATAAATTTTCTTCCGATTAAGTGATGGTGCCACATCTTCAAGACATGTATGAAGACAACCAACTCTAAATCGTAGGTTGCATAGTTTTTCTCATGAATCTTAAGCTTCCTAGACTCATATGAAATTACGTGTCCTTCTTGAGTTAAAACTCCACCTAGACCGTCATTGCATGCAGTAGTGCATACTATAAAATATTTATTAGGATCAGTAATTCTTAAGATTGGTTCAGTAGTTAGTAATGTTTTTAACTTTTTAAAAATTGCTTCACACTTTTGACTCCACTCAAATTTCCTCCCTTTCTTATGTAAATAATTTATGGGATTGGCAATTCTTGAAAACCCTTCAATGAATCTTCAATAATAGCTAGTAATTCCTATGAATGACTGTACGTCAGTTACGTCCTTTGGGACTGGCCATTCTTCAATTGCTTTTATCTTTTCTGGATGAACTAAGATCCCTTCTTTAGTTACTACATGGCCCAAGTACTATAATTTATCCTTAAAGAAATCAAACTTACTAAATTTAGTATAAAGCTGATGTTCTTGCAATTCTTGTAAAACAATTTTTAAGTGCTCCTCGTGTTCTTCTTTAGACTTAGAATAAATTAGAATGTCGTCAATGAATACTACCACGAATTTATCAAGGTATTTGTGCAACACATTATTAATTAATCACATGAAGATAGTCGAGGCATTAGTAAGCCCAAATGGCATAACCACAAACTCATAGTGAACATATCTGGTCCTAAAAGTTGTTTTAAAGATGTCTTCATCTTTGACTCAGACCTGGTGATAACCAGATCGTAAATCAATCTTTGAGAATACAGTCGCTCCACGTAGTTGATCAAACATATCATCAATGCGGGGAAACGAATATCTATTTTTAATGGTCATTTTATTAAGTTGGTGGTAATCTATACATAAGCATAGAGTACCATCCTTCTTTTTAACGAAAATAACGGGTGCTCTGCAAGGAGACACAATGGGTCTGATATAATTCTTATCAATAAGTTCTTTTAACTATGATTTTAGTTCATTTAATTCCAATATATTCATCTGAAAAGGGGATTTTGAGTTGGGCACTGTACCGGGTACGAACTCAATAGTGAAGTCTAACTCCCTCTTCGGAGGCAGTCCCAGAATTTCTTTCGAAAACACATCTGAATACCCCCTCAGGATTGGAATATCTTCCAGTTTTAGTTTATCTTCATTATTAGTATGTTCTTCGTTAATTACAGTTACAACAAAGGCTTTACAACCCTTTTGAATAGCTCTCTTTAATTGCAAATCAGAGATCTGTCTAATAGTTGTTTTCCTAGGGATTCCTCTTACGTTTACTGTTTCTCCTTCATTATTTATGCAAGTAAAAGTTGTATCGAAATAGTTCAGAACTACTCTATGTTGTTCTAACCAGTCCATATCAATTAACATATCATAAGAACCTAAAGGAAGTACATTAAGCTTCATAGAAGTTTCAAACTGATCCATGTTTACAATACAATCTTTTACAAAACTAATCACTTTTCTTTTTGCTCCAGTAGCTAGCTGAACTAACTATGACTTTGCAAACTTTTCTACTGATAACTTGCATTTTTCCACTAAATCAGGAGAAATATAACTTAATCTAGGCCCTGGGTCAATTAAGATAGATATAGGTGTTTGTTTCAGCTTACCTTCCACTTCCACCATGGAAGTTTGATAATCCGCCTTCCTGTTTTCCAGTGCTGCATTGATCTTGGACATTGTCCTTGCTAAATCACCAACTGTCATCTCCTCCTGCACCATATGTATGTTGTTGACAATCTTCTTTCGGTTAGACCAAACTGATGCATAATGAGGACCATTAGATTCCCAACATTTTACTAGTTCTTTACGTTCATTATTCTTAGTGTAATTGGCGTGATTATTAGCAAGTTCTTTATTTCTAGGACCATTTGGGTTTAACTGTGAATTACCTTTATTCCCTTGGAAATTTTTATTAGGAAAATTACGTGTGTTATTATTCCTAAAACTGCGGTTAGGTACGGAAATTTTCTTCTTATGTTCAAAATTATTAGATCTTTTAGCTTGCTAGTTTGACATACTTTCCTTTTTGCGGTTCTTCTCAAAAATCCGCCTTTCGCATAGCCTCCTTTAAGGTTTTTGGATTATCATATTCAATTCTGTCTTTTATATGAAAAGGTAAACATCTTAGAAACCATTGTACCTTAGGATTCTCATCCACAATGTAAGGCACGTATCGTAGCAGACTTAAAAATTTACTGTTTAATTCTTTCATGTTCATTGTTCCCAGCTTTAGTTCATAAAATTCCTTAGATCGCTATTCATAGTATTGTTCTAATAGGAACTTCTTTTTAAAATACTTCTTAAAAGTACTCCAGTTAATGTTCTTTTTCCTAATACCTTTTACTCGTTTTAGGTCCTGCCACCAAATATCTGCCTTCCCAGTTAGGTTGTAAATGGCCATTCTTGCTATTAGCTGATTAGAGTAATTGTAGATTTGAAAATACTTCTTCATCCCAAAAAGTCATGATTCAACCTCTTCTCCTTTCTCAATTTCACCATTGAAAGTTGGTGGTTTTATATTCTTAAGATCTCCTGAAACTTCTTCATAAGGTTTAATTTTTTTTTTCTTGAATGATAATTATCTTCGCTACTATCACTAGTATACTGATAATTATTCCTATGTGGATCGCCATAAATCTCAGAGGATGAACTACTTTCAATTTTATACTGTTTAGACTTCTTTATTTTGTGTTGGTAGGACATATCTTCACATCCCGTCTATTTATCTTTTTCTTCATTCTGAAAATTTTCCATCAAGATCTGGTTCAGCACCTTTTGAGCTCTCAGAATTCTTTCATTTTCGTTTTTTACCGTTTCCATCTCAGTTCTTAATTATTTAACAGTTTGTAATAATTCTGAAGAGTTATTAGTTATTTCTTCAAGAACTAGTTCTCTTCTAGAATTACTTTGTTCATTAAATGGGGAGTCTTCATCTGCATATTCCTCGAGTCTTTCCATACCTGCAGTTTAGCTCATAATTTTCTTTTGGAAATAACATTTAAAAAAGAAAAATAATAATCAGTATGCATTCATTTAATTTACTATTTATCTATGCAGGTTGAGTCGCATTTAGGCCTAGTGTGTGAACATGTGCTTTGATACCACATGTAATACTCCAAAATTTCGTAAAAATTTTAAATTTTTCATATGACATTAAATGTTTGCAATCGTCACTACTAAGGAACATTTAATCATTGTTAACGGATAACCTAAACAGGTTTAAATTAGAACTAATTCTTTTGTTAATTTCTAGTTCCGCATACTTAATTGTTTGTTTTCATAAATCATTATTAAGGATTTGATTTAGTAGGTTAAGATTTGGAACAACAGGTATTGAAACATTTGTTTAATTACTAGTGCTAAGTTTGTTTTACTATTTTGTAAAAATATGAAGGAACTTTAGTTGAGATCGAGGCTTACTTATATTTTTAGCTAATGTAGTGATGTGATGCTTCTTTTACAGGTCTTTACAGGTAAGACGTTTGTTACCAGTTCCCAGATCGAGATTATTATCTCAACTAGCATATAATATAATGCTAGCAAATTTATTTATTTTACAGCTTTCAACAATTGAATGAGGTATCGTTGACCTATTTATTTAAGTTCTAAGTAGTTTCTGGTAAACTTAAGTGTTTAGTAAACTGAATAAAGTCTAGTTGCTCTTCGATTTCACTATAAATATAACTTGTTCATTTAATTTTCATCCATCTATTATCAGTTTAGCTCCTGTATGTAATTCAAATGAAAGGTAAATGTATGGCAGATTCCTTTATGTTTTATTACTTGATGCTGAGGTAATTCAAGAGTATTTGTTTTCAGCAATAAACATGTTAAATAAACTTAGGAAAACCTATAATCTAGGTATAAAATAAAGTACATTGACTAACATTCACACATGGAAATAAAACCTAGCGCATAAGATAGCTTTTTCTAACTGTCCTAGTACTTATCAAATGGAGATGTAATAATACATATTTTATATTTTTAAACAATAGCATTATTGCTATTTGGGTAAAGAAACAAAAAGATTACTTTCTACAAAAATCTATCCGATCTTAACCTTGGTATGATCTTCAATTTGCAAGGGGAAAAATACGAATCTAAGTTTAATACTTGGACTAACAAAACAAGCTATACAACCTCACATACATATTAGATTAAGTATTTTATGATTTGTTTTATCTTTCTATGATTTCTCATAAAGTGCTATTATTATGAAAATAAAAATTTGGGGAATTCTTTGCATAAGTTTTTACTCATTCTTAAGATTATAGAGCAATAATGTAAATCCTAGTATAAGTAAATTTTACCTCCCTACATTATGCCTAACAGTTATAAAATGCACATTTATAAAATAATGAGATTTGGAGCTATGATAAATGTTTTTAATTATAGTTCCTTTATGAAAATGCTATTGTGCGCATGATGCTTCCAAAGAGGTTTCAAACTATATTGCAAAACCCTCATTTGGCAAATAATTTAGTTGCCACATGGTTGATGCTCAGTGATTAGGTTTTGTTGACTTTGAGGTGCAATATAAAACTATACTAAAACCCTAAAAAGTCGCATTTTTATCTTTTGTTCTTTCTTGTGGCAGTGGAAAGTAAGAGCCGCAGGCTAATGGCCGCATGGCCTTACTGTCACTCTCTAGACTCTGTACAAGTCTCCTTTCCATTTTGTTTTTCTTATGCATAAAAGGTTCATGTGGCCATTGCCTTCCTCTAAGGGTGTGGTCATTTTTTCCATTAATTGACTCTGTGGGTGATGAAATCTGTCACGGTTACGCCGTGGGCTTGAAATCTAGTTCAATATTGGTGTAGCCTTGTAACTTGAACCATCTCATCCAGACCTTCAAAAAATTCCTTTGATTTAGCTAGAGGTACACATCTTGTGGCTAGGGTTTTGGTTATACCATCTTCTACACAGCAAGGGCAAAGAAAACTTATCCAGGTATGATTTTTTTCAGTTTTAAACCATTCTTGCAGTGTTAAAAGTTTAATGTCTTTGTTACTGTCAGGATTTTAACATTATGTGGATTCTTCATTGTGTAGCCTTTCAAACTGGAATGCTTGTGCTGAAAGATACCACAAAAATGGGCTCCACATTGGCGTTCATCCTGGTAAGCCTCAGTCTCGCCTTAGGTTTCTCCTACATTGGTTGTATGGTCTTTTTAGTTGATGTTGTCCACATGGTTCTTGGGTTACTCCTCGGTCGTGGCTGTATTATGCTATGTTTGTTTTTGGAAGGCCATGTGGCCGATACTATAATATGTTGTTAAGATTGTTTAAAGCCCTAGCGGTTGTTTCATGTTGGTAAACTTGGGGCTTTCACAGCCGTAGTTTTGATTACAGAATATATATATTTTTTACATGCTTTTTAAGCCATGACTTTTTTGTAAACATGACATTAGGGTGTAACTGTTATCATTACAGTAGTGTTAGGGTTTAGATGCTATTTAAGATTTGAATAAGATCGAAGCTTATTGTTTTATAACTTATATACTTGATAATATATATATTGTGGTTTTAAGAATATGATGACAGCTGTGAGATTCTTATCGGTTCTTGTTTTTCTTCAATTATGTTTAAATTATCCTAAACCGAGTTATTGTTACTGCAATTGATATTTGTTTTGATTATGTTTAAAAGTGAAAAGAAATGTTTGAGACACTTGGTTTTTAGAATATAATTTGATTTTAATGTCAATAATAATTACTTCAGTAAGTAGATAGAAGAAAGGTTGATTATACAACCTAAGTCCTTACTGTATCTTTCTAGGTTAGAATATTTAGAAGGTTCTTTTACTTACTTCCCACAACTTATATTTATCATACAATTTTAATACTGTTTTTTTGTGTGGATAATGTATTAAATTTTATATATTCATCTATTAGATGGTTATGGTTATATAAATGAAGTATATAAGCTTTAATTTGTTTATGGGTGAAACTCGATAACCCCTCTGCTAGTAAAAGAGGTGGTAATGTTATTTATATTTTACACTTCCTTCAAAATAGGTTTTATATGTCGATCCAGTGATTCATAACGTACTACAACATATATGTGATGTTCTATTGGATATCGTTCCAGTTGCATTACCTGAGAAATCGCATGAGGTACCAATGATGCAGTTGATGATGGAATGTTACAATGTAACAAGGGAACCTGATGATGGGGATGACCCAAGGAACATCAACATCCCAGAATTTGAAGTAATTCGGGATATCGTAGCACCTAAGATGTTGATAGACAAATTTCATTAGTTGGTGAATATTTGAAAGGTCAACATTAGGACGAAAGACGAACCAAAGTTTGCAAACATAGGATATTAATGGGATGAAGAGACTATGGAGAATATCAATAATCTGTTGCATGAGTTTCAATATTTGTTTTCAACCAAATTATATGAAATGAAAGGGATCCTAGGACATTTGGGAGAAACGAAAATCCCACTTAAACTAAATGCGAAGCCAGTGAAGCAGTGTATGTATCGTCTGAATCCGTGATACAAGGAACGAGTGAAGGACGAACTTGATATAATGTTGGATGCAAGAATCATTGAACCAGTCAAAGAGTCAGAGTGGATCAGTCCAATGGTTGTACAAGACAAAAATACAGGTGAAGTCTGGATTTTTTTCGATCTCTAGAAACTCAATTATGCATGACTTCATGATCCATTCTCTACGCCATTTACTGATGAGGTGTTGGAAGGATTAAGTGGTCAGGAGATCTATTCATTCACATATGGATTTTCAACTATCATCAGATCAAGATTACAAAGGAATATCAACATAATACAAATTGTGTGACTGAGTAGGGATGCATTCAGCACACGGTGATGCCCTTTGGACTCAAGAACACACCTGTGATATTCTCCAGGATCGTAGTTGATGCGTTTAAGGACTTTATTCAAAAACTTATGGAAGTATACATGGATGATTGGACGGTGTATGGGCTGGCAAGGGATCACCTCCCCAATCTACGACTGATGTTGGAGATGTGTCAACAACACCAGATCGCACTAAATTTTAAGAAATGCATATTATGTGCTTCATTTGGGGTTTTTTGGGGCACATTGTATGCAAGAAGGGGATGTTGGTCAATCTAGCTAAAATTGTGATAATTCTTAACCTACCTCCACCAACGAATGTGAAGCAACTGAGAGTGACATTGGGCCATACGAAATACTATCGCAAGTTCATCAAAGGATATGCAATGAACACTACATCAATGGAGAAGTTGTTCAATAAAGATGTACAATTTGCATGGAGCAATGGGTGTCAAGGTAGTCTCGACGCTCTTAAGAGGAAAATGGTCACCGCGCCAATTCTAGACTTTTCAGACTGGACAAGGGAGTTTCATGTCCATGTTAGGATCATCGATCACATTGGGAATCATCTTGGTGTATCCCGGAGAAGGATCAATTAATCATCCAATTGCTTTCGCAAGTCGCAAGTTATTATTGGTGGAAAGGAATTACATGAAGACCGAGAGAGAAGGATTGGAAATGTTCTATGCATTGCATAATTTTCACCACTATCTGTTGAGAGGACATTTTAAGATGTTCATTGATCATTCTGCGTTGAAATACCTAGTCATTAAGCCTGTGTTGAAGGGAATATATGTCGTTGGTTGCTACTCTTCCAAGAGTTTGATTTCAAAATCATTGTGAATATGGGTCACTTGAATGAGGGACCTTATCATTTGTCATGAATTGAGACAGGAGAAGAACCAACCAGCATAAAGGATGGGCTACCTGATCTGCAACTATTCAAGGTTAGAATGGTTGATGATCACTATGAGAAATTTATCCATTTTTTATTTATAGTAAAAGCGTTGGATGAGTTCACCACAAGTCAGAAGAAACAATTGGTGGTTTGGGCTATATATTTTCAGTTAATTGCGGGACAACCCTATAAGTTGGGACCTGATGAGATTTTACATCGCTAAATATTACCGCATGAAAAATAAATGATGTTGGCAGAAACACATGATGGGGTTGCAGGAGGACACTATGTAGGTCATGCAACTGCCAGGAAGATTCTCCACATAG
The DNA here is from genome assembly GCA_001517045.1 of Pseudotsuga menziesii. Lineage (NCBI taxonomy): Eukaryota > Viridiplantae > Streptophyta > Pinopsida > Pinales > Pinaceae > Pseudotsuga > Pseudotsuga menziesii. The sequence goes on along the minus strand of LPNX011191469.1, from coordinate 568,421 downwards.
GCCTCATGTGGCCAACTGTGCACAACGATGCGACAAATATGCAAAAAGTGTTGTAAAGGAAAGTATCCTATAAATAGGGTTTAAGAGGCCATCAACATACTGGGGTTGAAAGGTGGATGCATATAGTTCTGCAAGTATATATAAGCAAGATTTAGAGATAAGAAAAGTCCACACCTGATTAACTGAAGGCTGGTCCAAGATTTTTCTATCCCTTCTCTTGCTTCTCTTCCCCAAGAGACCTGCAAAACAAGTTATACCTTCCTCAAACCAAATAGAATATATGAAAAGAGATTATATTTAATGAAACATAAAAACATAATCTAACATATAACATCATATAATCACAATCAGAGATTCAATATACAAGACACATTGATTCGGGAAGAAGAAGGACATCACATCTTTATTAATCTTGAAAACAAGCACAAGTATACCTTCTCTTCAAGTTCGGCACCTCACGAAACCTTGATCTGGTTCTGTTGCTTCTCTTCTCCAAGGAACTCAGCCTCCAAGCTCTGCAACACAAGGAGAATGCTTGTAGGGAAAAGGTGTGGGCAAAGAGAGCTCCAAATCCGCCAGCATATCATTGCAAAGATTCAAGTCTCCTCTCATGGACCTCCCTACCTCTATTTATATGCTTAATGAAGAGTTAGGGTCGAAGACAAAGTAGTTACAACTGAAGGAGTCAATTGCATAACTACCCAAACTACTCGAATTTCAAAATATGTATTTTTTTGACATTTTCAGGAGGCGTACGTGGGTTGCAGAAACAATAGTTGCATACACGAGGAGGTATACATGGGTTGCAATGCAGAAAGTCATGTATTTAAGGCATACACGACTACTATATATAGCAACTTACGTACATAAAAAACTCATTTTTAGGGTATTTTTGGGCATTTTCAGACTTTGGTGTCTTCTGGAAAGTTTTAGCTAACAGAAATATATTTCCAAAAGTGCAAAGATGAGGTCAAATGCAGTTACAAAACTCAATATATGGGTCCTCCAAGTTAGGTTTTTTTTCAGTGACTTTCATGAAGTGTCGTCATGGAAGTGTCGACATGCGACGAAATCATGGGAAAGTGGTCACAGACAGAGATGTGTCATTTTGAGATATAACAGATGCCCCCTAATGTATGAGGTTAGAGGGGAATATGATAGTGGAAATACATTATAAATGAAACAACCGAGTATGGAGAGAGCAGATAATCCAATATCAAAAGGCTCAAACAAAGGTACCTGAACGAGAGATAAATGTCAGAAAAAACTAATCTCTGGGACATACAAGTCCATATACAAAACATTTCCATAAAGATACAAGCGGATCCAACATATGTATAACTAATGAAATTATAATGGTCGCTCAATATGCAAAAAGTAGCCATATCAAATCTAAAGGAGTCATGGCCACAAATGAACAAGGTGGATCCATACTTGACAATCGATCATAGACACAAAAATACAAGGTGGATCTATGTCTCAGTAAAATGTCATATAAAATGCAACAAGGTCTTGCACAACTTGGGCAATAGCAAAATGATGATGCTACTGTCGGCCCAAGGTCTTCAAACCAAACTTCCCAAAAAAGGTATGAATCCTAACCATGTGAATAAAGGAGATGAATTCAAACATGGAGGAAACCATTTGATTACCGGTCAATGATGAGAACTGTTAACAAACACAAGGGAAACCACCATTAATGAAAATGGTACCCAAGGTACCTAGTACATTCTAACAAGTGTGAATACAAGGACTTGAATTCGAACACTTGAAGAATCCATCAAGTAGGAGACATTAAGATATTCCCACTACCCAATAGTGAGGAAAATTGCCACTGATGACTACAATCCCCAAGGTACTATCATAAAACTCTAAATCTCATTCCTAGAGAAAGATATGTTGCATTCGATAGGAAGAGATCCGTTGGAAGGAAGGCATTAAGGCATCCTTCATCATCCAACACGAGGTAACTCAAAGAATAATTGGATCTATAATTGGTACTAAATTTCACGACAAGGACCGCCGAAGACATGATGTAATGAACTGATACCAAGGAATGGTCGAGCCAAAAGGTCAAGGAAACGGTAGAATGGCCGACAAAGGTTTAATCCTTGAATAGTGAGCATGACCCAAAAGTGACTTAGGCATCTTTTGACACAAAAGGAACAATGACACAAATATGCAATGTAGGATACATTGACAGATTCCCCATATAATTGGAAAAGAGACCAACTAGAGGAGTAAGAAACTCTGAATCAAGATAAGGTCAAAATACTAGGACCCAACTGTTGATAGACTCAAAACTGGTGCTTTGTTCAAGGAAACAAGACTTGCTACCATGATGTAAAAAACATGTGAATGATCTTCCCTTCCCCTCTTTCTTGTGAAGGTTTAACGAGTCCAAGAAAGAAAACTCGGGAACATATTCATTTTTGGCAAGCTTGAAGAAAAGATAGAATAATGCTTGATAAAGCATTGATTCGTGGATTTTATGAGCCCGAACTAGTACATGCTTGACGGCGTTTTCATAGTTTAGAGAGTCTGAAAACTCCAAAGAAGACTCCAGAGGGGGAACTTTTTCGTCCAATTTAGTCTCCTAAGGCCGAAAAAGTATAAAACATACCAAAGAAGAACTCTCTTAGCTTTCGAAGAAGTAAGGCGCACCTTTTTCGTATTTAGTCAGGAAGGTCCGAAAAAGGTTAAATTACCACCTACCCAATGCTCCTTCAAAAGCATCATATAGCCTGAGTTTTACAAGTGTGAAGGAAGGCAAGATCACTTGGAAAGATCCTTTTGATTACGCGAAATGGGGCTTACAACAATAAAGTCGATGCTTTGTTCATTAGGGTTTAGCGAGCATGACAAAAGACATAAAGTACACTCAGAAGGCTTTTTCATGTTTTGGTCCAGAGCACGAAAAAGAGAAAACTAAGCTCATACCGGGGGTTCCTTTTCTGTAAGTTTAGTCCCTCAGGTCCAGAAAAGTGATAAACCTATGCCTGAGAATACTCTTCTCAATTCCAAAGAAAAGAGAGTGTTCCTTTCTCATATTATTCCACATGGTCCGAGAAAGTGATAACCTACCACCAATGTGGATGCCCATTCACATATTCTTAACAAGCCTGAATGGACAAGTTTACTTGGCAGTCAAGTCTATTTTGAGGAGTCAGAATTGGGCCTAAAGAAACTCAATATCTTTCCCATGAAGTTTTAACGAGTCTGAAAAAGTCGACTCACGACCTTATTACTGTTTTTAACAAGCTCGAAGGAGAGCAGAAAGAATGCTCTAAATGTGAGGAGACGAGTGTCATAGGCAGGTGAAATTAGTTCCAAGCGCAAGGAACAAACCTATGCATAATGCAAGGAACATGAGCAAGGTAAAGACACTCGGAGAACATCTCCTCAAGGTAAAAGGTGTCAAGCTGCAAAGGCAAAATGATACAAGGCTTAGTGACGATGAGAACAAAAATGAAGGCTTATACAACGAGCTAAAAGCGTGAAAGTCGGCATCAAGCTCATAAGCGCAAGCAGGGCACATGAAAATGTAGTTACAGCTTGAACAACAAGACAAGGACAATAAATAGTTGTGAATCCAACTAAAAATTCTGTCCCCAAGAAATAACAACATCATAATCATATTCAGAAGAAAATATCTGATGAAGGTCACTTTGGTAGAAACACATGTGGCTTTGCTATCTTCTACAAAAGATGTAGTCAAGGCAGAATCAACGAAAGAGGACTCTATAGTGCAAAGATCCGAGGGTTTATAATCAATAATATCAACCTTAGAAAGAGAGCAAAAATCAACAAAGGATATAGAGTCTGTAGGAACAAACTCAATATCACAGGAGTTGAAAAATTCATAAGAAAAATCAAACTCATTAGGATCACTGATTTTCTTTTCAAAGAAAGAGTCAAAAGACTCAAAAAGACCAACATAAGAAGAAAGTTCATGATTACTAGGAAAATTAGGGTTAGACTTAGGCACAACTGAACCAACATCCAACAGAAGATCAGACTCTAAGAAGACTCCATTTGAAGGAAGGAGATCATCTAAGATAGGACACATGTCTAAAATTTCAAATGGATCAACAGAGTGGAGAGCATGCTCCATAGTTTGTATAGGATGACTCGCTTGTTCAACTGCTGGGACCAAGTCCTAAGAAGGTAACCATGAAAACAGAGGTTGCTTCTCAGTAGCAATTGAATGCAAAGGACATGAGGCCACATAGCTCACTTGTGGTGGGGTAGTGTCTACACAAACACTGGGAATTAATAAAGGAAAGACCTGGTCTCTAGTTGGGTCAGGAGACGGATCAAGAAAATCCAACTGATCGATAGTGACAATTTATTCACCATGATTAAAATGAATCACATGAAATAATGTTGACACCACAGCTTGCATGGCATAGACATAATCATGTCCAAGGAGCATATTGAAGTCCAAGGGGTCCTCTGTCACCATGAAGTCAACTAAGACAGTCTTCCCACCCAAATTAACAGGTGTTTGAGCAAGAATTCCCAAGGATATACAAGTTCTTCTATCAAATGCTAGTAACTGACTAGCAGTCGACACAAGGCTGGGAGATCCCATGCCTCGCCAAGCACGAGAAGACAAGATACTAACTGAGGCTCCTTCATCAACAATACAACGAGCAATCGTGTATTGTCCAACTTTTACCTTTATCAGGAAAGGTGCATCAGAAGGAAGGCACGACTCAACTAGGCTATCCCAATCAAAGGAAGCAATTTGGAAGCTTGGTAGGGGTTGATCCAAAGCAAGTTCAGTGACCCCTTGTTCAGTAAGTTCTAAACTAGCAGTGAAGAAAATGTGACTAGCAGACACTTCACTCTCCAAAGGAAGAGTGGGATTGATCGAAAATGGAATCGATTCAACTGCTTCATGAAAGTCACTCTCCAAAGGGAGAGTGGGATTGACCAAAGATGACATTGTTTCAATCACATCAGGATCACTCTCTGAAATAAGAGTGGGATCGACCAAAGATGAGATTGGTTCGACCACTTGATCAACCAAAGGTTGAGTAGGTTGTTGAGAAACTATAGGTTGTTCAGGAGAAGGAAATTCTTGAGTCTCGGACCACACTCTTCGTAGTTCTACAATAGCAGGGCACTGGTGAGTAAGATGATCTCCCTCACATAGATTACAAGGGAACTTAAGTTTGCACTTCAAACGACCAATTTTCTCAACGGTGTCAACATGACTAGCAGTGGTTGAATGTTTTCTCTCAGCATGACCTACAAAGGCTGAGAGTTTTCCCCCAGCATGAACTACAGAGGCTGGGTGACTGGGTCCAACCTGACTGAGAGAGGCTGGTTGTTGAGAGACTTCAGGATGTTCAAAAATGAGATGACCATGAAACCAAACTCTTCGCACCTTCGCGATAGAAGGGAATTTATAAGTAAGGTGGTCTCCCTCACAAAGCTTACAAGGAAACTTGGGCTTGTGTTTTGAATAGTTAGTCTTTTCAATAGTGTCAACATGACTCGCATTGGCTGATGGATTGTCTTCAACATGAACCACAGAGGATGAGAGACTGCCCCCAGCATGAATTGCAGAGGCTGAGAGACTGGGTCCAACATGAACTGCAGAGGTTGGATGGGCACCACCAACATGAACAACAGAGGTTGAATGGTTAGGATTAACATGCTTTGCAGCAGTTGAGTGCTTAGATCCAATATGACCTACAGAGATTGGATGAGTGCCCCTAGCATGAACCATAGAGGTTGGGTGGTGAGGTTCAACTTGACTTGCAGAGGTTGAATGGGTGCCCTCTTTCTTCTGTTCCTTCTTCCTATTCCTCCTTATTTTACTCTTTTTAGACTGTCGGTTACTAGTATCAGTACTTTCACTGCATGAGGTAGAAGGAGGAGGATTAATCAACTACAGGTGAAGGGGAAGCAATGTTTTGATGCCCTTGATATAAGGAGATTACTTGAGAAGCATCAGGAGAATTCAGGATAGTTGGAGTGGAAAACAACCACACCGGTAGCCCTAGGGTGAATCCAGGTAGATTCAGGGTGGCCATCAAGGGAACACCAACATTCCCTGTGAGAGGAATAGTACAAGGAGTTCCCAGCATGGGGATCTCTTGGTTGGTTTTCAAAGGGGTGTTAGCCATAGTTTCAAACAAGGAGACAAAGTCTGAGGTCAACAGGGAACCAAAAATTACAAAGCACACACCTAAAGGCACATTAAGTACAGACAAACCACATAGCACTCGCTAAAAATTCCTAAAGACAAACAGACAAACAGGTATAAGATACGCTTTCCAAAAGAAAGCTGATAGACAGTTACTTGGTGTCCTAATAGATGTTCTTAGGTACAAATGGAGGAATCACCCACTGCCCTCCCACACCTTCTACCGGGGTTACCTTCCAATCTCGTCCAAGGTCAACGAGAAATAGCCTTCCGGTGTACCTGTGTATGAACCCTAGATGTCAAAAGAGACTAAAGGCTACCTTAACTATATTAACAGTCTAGGGTAACAGTTGCAAGCCTAATTCATACACATGGGCAAGGTAGCAAATCCTCAAACCTTGTCTAAGACAGGATCCCCAGATGCGCAAAAACCTTGGTTTACGCTTTGGCAAGGAATCAGAGGGTTATCTCCTCAATCCAAGTCTCCACGCGGCCTCATTCTTAACTCACGTTTGAGAGGAGATTCCCAGATACAATCAACGTAGAAAAGGGTTTACCTGTTGATTGGCCAACTATGTCTGAAATTTTAACACTTGTGGAGAGTTGAAACTCCCTAATCCACAAGTCTAGCCTGAGCTAGTTGGTGTATGACCCTATAAACTAAAAATTACTAATAATTTTAAAATTATATCGTTTATTTTAAGGGTTGTTTTTAGTTAGAGGGTAAATGGCGTGAAACTTATGTGGTGTTTTGAATCAAATTTGAAACCAAATGACTAAGCAAAGAGAAATGAAATGCAAAAAGAAAAAACTATTCTCTTCCTTTTTCAAACAGAAAATTGAAAGCCACAAAAGAACAATTTATTTTTATTTATTTTTTCAAAAACAATGATATACCATGCAATCTAGACTAAAAAACTAATCTACATGCATATAAAGCAAACATGTGTTTTTTTCTTTTTCTTTTATAAATGCAAAAGAAAAAATAGCCTATTAACTAATGCAAGCAAGTACTGTAAGCAAAGCAAATAGACAACTACTCTACACCCCACAAACAAACCCTAGGTTTCCGTAAATTTGGATATCAACCTCTCTTGAAAGGAAGGCTCACAAAGATAAACAAGCCAACAACTTTGGAATGAAGAGACTGAGCAATAAGACTAACATAAAAAAAGGTCAAGAAGTCCCAAGTATCAATTTAAACCTACAAACAAAGGTTGCTCAGTACCTTGTCCAACAAGGTCAAGCCAAAGAAGGAGGTGGGGGGATAGCAGCAAAAACAAGTATATGTTCTTTTTATTTTTCTTTTATAAATGAAAAAGAAAAAATACCTACCAACAAAAGTATGTAGATAACAAGAACAAAGAAAAAGGAACTCTGATATACAACCACCAAACAAACTCTAGAATGAACTAAAGTCAACATAAACCCTACTTGGAAGGAAGGCTTGAATAAAAAACAAGTCAACTATTTTGGCATGGTGAAGTTAACCAACAGAAGAAGAAGGAAACCAACACCAACAAGCTTCTGAACTCAGACAAAGATCACTAACATAGGATGACCAGAAACATAAGCCAAAAAATCATGCCAAGAAAAGGAGGTGGGGGAAAAGAGCAAAGAGAAAACCCTAATGCTATAAAAAAGGCTTACCACATAGATAAAGAACAACCAAAATGATGACACTAACTCCCTAGAGTCATGCACCTGCAGAGGACCCCAAAAGACCTACCAAAAACCTTCAAACAGTAGAAAAAACCACAAAAGAGGAAAAAACATTGTTTAAAGGGTCATACGCGAGTTTCACTACTGACAAGTCACGTGTCATAAGTGAGTTTCACTACTGACAAGTCACGTGTCATACGTGAGTTTCACTTTTGACAAGTCGCGTGTCATACACAGGTTGACAGTACAACAAGTCGCGTGTATAAGGACACACGGGTTGTATTACCGATAGGTCGCATATTGTATGCAGGTTGACAGTATAGAAAGTTACGTGTACCGAACCATACACGTGACTGTTCAGTCAGCAACTCACGTATGGGTGGAAAAAATCCCCAAAAAGCTCAAAAACTGCCTTAAGAAGGCAGGGGAGATGTTCTATCAAACTGATAAAGTGTTCCTAAGTGGCAATAAAGACCTGAAACCTTACAAAATACTGAAATTAAGATAGAGAAACCCAAAACAGACAAGGCTCTCCCCGGTGGAGTCGCCAGTTCTGTTGTAAAGGAAAGTATCTTATGGCTAGGGTTTAAGAGGCCATCAACATACTAGGGTTGAAAGGTGGATGCATATAGTTTTGCAAGTATATATAAGCAAGATTTAGAGATAAGAAAAGTCCACACCTGATTAACTGAAGGCTGATCCAAGTTTTCTCTAGCCCTTGTCTTGCTCCTCTTCCCCAAGAGACCTGCAAAACAAGTTATATGTTCCTCAAACCAAATAGACTATATGAAAAGAGATTATATTCAATGAAACATAAAAACATAATCTAATATGTAACATCATATAATAACAATCAGAGATTCAATATACAAGGCACATTGATTTGGGAAGAATATGGACATCACATCTTTATTAATCTTGAAAACAAGTACAAGTATACCTTCTCTTCAAGTTTGGCACCTCACGAAACCTTGATCTGGCTCTGTTGCTTCTCTTCTCCAAGGAACTCAGCCTCCAAGCTCTGCAACACAAGGATAATTCTTCTAGGGCAAAGGTGTGGGCAAAGAGAGCTGCAAATCCTCCATCATAGCAATGTAAAGATTTAAGTCTCCTCTCATGGACATCCCTACCTCTATTCATATGCTTAATGAAGAGTTAGAGTCGAAGACAAAGTAGTTACAACTAAAGGAGTCAGTTGCACAACTACCCAAACTACCCGAATTTCAAAATACGTATTTTTTTGACATTTTCAGGAGGCGTATGCGGGTTGCAGAAACAACAGTCGCATGCACGAGGAGGTATACATGGGTTTCAATGCAGAAATTCATGTATTTAAGGCGTATGCGACTATTATATATAGCAACTCACATACGTATGTGGGTTTCCTTAAGGAAACTCGCGTACATCAAAAAAACTCATTTTTAGGGTATTTCTGGGCATTTTCAGACTTTGGTGTCTCCTAGAAAGTTTTAGATAATAGAAATACTTTTCCAACAGTGTAGAGATGAGGTCAAGAAGAGTTAAAAAACTCAAGATATGGGTCCTCCAAGTTAGGTGTTTTTTCAGTGACTTTCATGAAGTGTCGTCATGGAAGTGTCGACATGCGACAGAATCATGGGAAAGTGGTCACAGATAGAGATGTGTCATTTTGAGCTATAACAAAGAGTTGTGATGTATCTTAAAGAACTCGAAATACATCACGAAGGGATGAGATGCCATTAGTATCTCAAGTAACGTTGGAGCCATTTGACAAATGGGAACTGGATTTTTTGGGACCCATCAACCCACTAGGAAAAAGGATGGGTGCGTGGTACATCATCACAGTGGAATATTATCTCACACATTGGGTGGAAGCAACATCAGTGACAGATTGAACTACTATGACTACAACAAGGTTTATGTTCGATAATGTTTTCACTCGATTTAGTTGTCCAAAGATATTGATGAGAAATCAGAGGAGTCATTTCATCAATCACACCATTAACACCATGACGGAGAAGTTCCATATTCAGCACAAGAAGATCACTCCCTATTATCCACAAGCTAATGGAACAATGGAAGCATTCAATAAGGTATTGGAGCATGTGGTCACTAAGGTATGCAATGCAAGCCATGATGATTGGGACTTGAATATTATGGTGATCTTATAGGCCTATCGCACTACCTACAAATGGTTGATAGGGAAGACACCATTCAAGTTGGTGTATGGCCAAGAAGCAGTGATGTCGATGGAATATATTGTTCCAAGACTGCACATCACAGCAACGATAGGGATGGAGGAAGAAGGAGCACTAGAAGAAATCCTGACACAATTGTTGCAGCTAGGAGAAGATTAGTTCATTGTAGGATTTCACTGGTGAGTTGAAAAGGATTGCCAAAAGGCATGTCATGATCGACACATCAAAACTAAGAACTTACAATAAGGTGATATGGCATTACTCTATGACAGTAAGTTTATGAAACACCCAAGTAAGTTCCAAATGCATTAGATAGGTCCTTATGTCATAAATTTCATTACCAATTGAGGTGCGGTATAGTTGTAGCAGCTAGATGGTGCGATGATTCCTAAGTTAGTTAATAGAAGTTGGCTAAATCCCTACCAAGGGCAGCACAATGCTTAAGGAACTGCGCCAAAAAAAAATATGTAAAAGGTGGTACAGGGAGGTTGGTGCACTAGAAACTGGTAGCAACGCAAGAGAAAATTGTTTGAGTCACAGCAGGGAAGAGTCTGGAGACGTCTGCAGGGACGCGATAGGGTCAAATCAAGGAATTAATGCAGTAATTAAAATAGTCGGGTGACTATGTCATTAGATGAGACGTGCATTTATTGGGAATTTGACCATTAGATCGGGAGGATCAACAGAGGATTCAGGTGTTTGAATGGTGGATTTTGTCGTGATTATTGGAAATCTTTTGTACAAGTTCTTCCAAGCTATAAGAATTGGTAGTGTCTGAGTGGGATGAACCATTGTGACTGTTGAGCTGAGCCAATAATCAAGATATAGAAGAGAATAGTTGTGAGGGTGCGAGTGATTGAATTGTAGCAATGGCACAAGTGATTTCGAGTGGTAGTGTCCATGATTCTCCACCCATAAGCACACCAATTATGGAAGATATTCCCAACATACAGACAGAATCCCCACAAATTATTTTGAAGAAGAGGGGGGCCAATCAGCCCAAGTCATCGCAATAGAAGAAGAGAAGCACTAGAACTTCGTCCCAGCAAACAAAATATGGGGAGGAGGCAAGGCCATCGAGTGCAAAAGAGTCAACTGCAAGGAAGGGGGTAACAACTGCTGATATACCTATCTATATTCCCCCATGAAGAACCAACACACCTTAGGTTATATTGACAAAGAACTAGCGGTATCCACTTCAGATGTCAATGAAACTGAAGGGCGTTCACGTTACGATGGACATTACGCCCAAATTTATGCAGATGACATATAGTGACCATGAATTTTTGGCCTAAACAAAATCCATGGAAGAGCCATATGTGAACCAACCATCAGGATGTAATGGACCACTTTTTCAAGTACCATAACAATGGGCTATGGGATTGCAGTGGTCAAGATTGTTGGGCCTCACTCACATGCTGCATTTTGGACAGCTGGTGGAGGCCAACGCCTGCATAAAGAAGTTGTTGGCATGATTTCATGGAGGGTAGTTATGGTTGGATATGAAGGTACCAGTCACAATGGAGTTCATTTTGTGAATAAATGGATTGTCATCGATGGGTCCCGACGCTTCGCAATATTCTCACGAAAAAGGTAATGACAAGCGGTTAGCTGCTAAATTGAAGAAGAAATATGGAGTGGACCACGACAAAAGAGATTACATCATTAACACAATAAATGATCATGAATTTCGAGTTGCAGCTAAGATTTTGGCTATCAAAGTGCAAAGAAAATTTTTCCCTAATCAATGCACATCTAGAGTAATCTCATGCATAGAGGGCATGCATATCAACTAGTCATTGTTTTTGTTGAACCAGCTTATGGAGGATGCAATGCTTGTTCAGGAGAGTAAACGGTCGTTCATTTACTCTTGGTTGCTTGTCCTCATTATGTTGGTAGGATGTATGGAGCCCGACGAGTATCAGGGCATGTATGTGGAAGTTGTGCAAGTATGCATAGGCACCAAGTATCGAAACTTATGGTTTCTCACTAACAATAATCACCAGACCGACTATGCAATCCAACTTTATGTATATTGGATGGAGTTATGGGAAGTAGCACAGAAGGTTCCACACCTTTCTAAGCTGGCAGTGACAAAATATCAATGGATCACAAGTTTTGCAATGGGACCGCATGCCATTCACATCAAGGAACGACACGACAGTGAGAAGAAATGGATCACTACCATGTATAAACTGACAAATGAAGAACTTGACACCATCATTGATGACTGGTAAGATGACTGGAAAGTCCTAGTAAGTAGTGATGAACTATCAGATACCAAAGCGGGTCCACCTGTCAATCCACCAGTAGATCAGGCACAGGACCATGAAAGCGAGAAGGATTCACAAGAGGAGTCCTCCAGGAATCCGATGGATTCTGAGGCCGACAGACAATTTGAAGAGATGAGGACAAATCAAAGGCAGGAACAAGGAGAAGGTAGCAGCACTACACAGATGACTAATGAGCAGGTAAATTTCATCATAATGGAAATTACCACTGTGACATGTGCTAGTGAGGCGTAGTTGAAAGAACACTCGGTAGGGTTATTTCACCAGGTAAAAGACTTATTGTCTTCTCTAACCAATGTTGTTGTAGAGAATATTTTGCACAGAAATGTGCTGCGGTGGGAAGTCAAACTTAGTACAAGGAAACACGTTAGGATCAAGCAGATTCCACCACACGCGCTGGAGTCTGGAAGCAAAGAAGTCGATGTGGCGATGCATAGATTCCATACACTTTCTCTGGACGTCAATGAGTTTCCAATCCACACTCTAGTGCGGTTTCAAAAGGCACCTATTCAGGAGCTCGTTGATCATGAATAAATCATAGGTGACCACTTTATGAAGTCGCAGGAGCAAGTGCAGAATGTACAGGAAGAAATTGAGAGCATCAGTAAGGAGCAAGAGGAGGATAAATCAGAAAAGGAAAAATCTTTGGATGATTGGGTGCGGCCCCAAGAAATCCATCACATTTTCATTTCAGGAAATCCCTGACATCACAGAGGCGATGTTCGTGAAGGATGAAGTTATGTGACTGGGGCAAGTTATTACAGATCTACGCAAAGACAATGAAGAGTTATAGGCACACGCAGTGTCCAGTACATCACTATAGCATGTAGAGGCATGAAATAACAAGATTGAGGGGCCAGCCACACAACTGGGGGAATGCGAGCGAGAGGCCAAGGTCATGATAGAGAGTACCACATCCTTTTGGATGAGCATAGTGTCAGATGAGAAACTACAATAACTTGGTGTGCATATGCATGAGGAAAACACATAGTTAGTCATTATGCGGGCTTCATTGAAGACTATGCCCCCAGTGATCCAGGTCACAAAGGCAGCAAAACTGAAGGCACTCCGTAATTGAGCAAGCAAAGGAAGGGAAAGGCATCAGTTCCGCACGACGCAACTCTACACATTTCAGGAGCTTGGTGAGGCATTGGCTCTCAAAGCTATAGATGGCTTGACTGCATTTAGGAATATCGCACTTAGGTAACAGAAAATATTATAGATCAACCAGTCGAACACGACGTGGAATATTGTCCAGCGATCACTACCCAGGTGAGAGAAGCAGCAAAGCAGTTCCAAAACATATATGTAGAATTCAAAGAAAATACCAGTGCACACACGATCTCCAGCTGAAGTGGCTTGAGGACAAGCCAGAAGTATTTGTTGGGGGTTTGTTGGAAGGAAATATGGATGCACAAGGTGCGCAAGTTGAAGCATGGTGTGTAATTCGAAGCATGGTGCACAAGTCGAAGGATAGTGTGCAAGGCAGAGAATTCGACAAAGAGTCGGCTTGGTCATTATTTTGTAGTTTTTGGTCCAATTACTTAGGAAGTAGTTAAAAGTGGAACATTTTGTAAAGGCATAATCCTATATATAGAATTATAAATGTAGTAGTAAATCAATTAATCAATTGAATGAAGGAAATCAATGTAGATGATTTTGTCTAAGATTATATGTTTAACATCTGCGAAAGATCAATCTTTGTGTCTGTTTTGTCTTGCAACTGTGAGAATGTAGTGTGGGATCATGTTTTGATGCGCATAAGTAATATGACATGCACGGATGATATCAGAACCACTTCATCTTGATCTATGATTTTATGTGTGCTACTTTTACATTTTTAATGATGCAATCTGAATAAGTAATTGTTGTGATATGGTCTAAATTATTGAATGAGGTGATGTTTCTGCGTAATGAATGACTCTATGTTTGTCGATCTTTTTATGGAGAAAATGTGATTATTAGATATGATATGAATGGTTTCTGGTGTGGTTGAATATGAATAAAGGATGTTAAAACCCTCGCCTAAATTTCTGGTTAATATTGCAACTGTAAAAGCATAGTGAGAAATAGATGTGTCAATCCCTCCTCCTTACTACGGAAATGTGGTTCCTACAGCTCTCCCTCAAACATCTTGAGTGAGACTTCATATGCTTCACAAATATTGTTGGACACGGTAAAACCTATCTAGGTCGGTGCTCAGGAAGATCATGGTGTTTCAGGGTGTCAACATAGTGTGAACCCCTATTGACAGATCTATGTCAACAAAAACCAAGCAAAAACTTTCTCTATATAATATGTATAAGATATAATCCCAAAAATAGGTATTCTCCTCCTTTTGTTTTCTCTCTCTCTCTCTCCTATGTGCTACTCAAGTGAGTGATTCTATGTCCAGATAAGAATCACATCTCTCTTATTTATACACATTGAGCCAACTGACTTTTACCCTAAACAAGTCACCCCCACTAAAATGTATGGGCCAAATTCACCTAGGAAGACTCAAAACAATATTTTATATTATTCATTAGGGTACTAATGACCCGACTTACAATGAAGTATTTACTTCGTGACTCTATGATGACCAAATACAATAGTAACACCCTGCTGAAGGAATAATAAGATCTCCCTTGGGTTACATCAGTAAAATAAATTTAGAATATCCTTTGAAGTTACAATATTTCAATAGTTCCAATATTGAAGAAGAATCTTCTCTCCATCTCTGTACTAGATGCAAAAGGGAATGAGAGTTTCATTTGTTGATGGATAAGTTCTAACGTGGCCTAAACGAAATACAATAGATGATGCAACAGTGATTAGAGAACAAGACAAAGGCTTGTACAAACTAAAAGGACAGCCTGAACCAGCATTGGGTCATGAGTCAATAGAACAAGGTGAACTATGGCACCAAAGGCTTGCACATGTGCATTACATAGAATTACCAATTCTTAGAAAAGGAGTCTCGGTACTTCCAGAAATGCAGGCAAAGCATGAATGCATTTGCAAAGGATGTGCATAAGGAAAAAATGCAAAGAAGAAACTTCCAAGCAATGAAAGTAAAGCTAAAGGAATACTGGAGATATTGTACTCAAATGTATGTGGTCCTATGTCTTCTAGCTCACTAAGCGGGTATGTGTACTTATATGTTTACTGTATATAAGATTTCTCACATAAGACTTGGATATATTTCTCGAAAGAGAATAATGAAGTATTTAGTAAGTTCAAGGGATATAAATTCTTGGTCGAGAACCACATTGAGAGGAAGGTCAAGACACTGAGGTCAAATAATGGTGGAGAGTTCATCTCGGAATAATTTGAGTAACTCTATAGAGAGTCTAGGATTACAAGGGATATAAGAACCCCATGCAATCCTTAGAAAAATGACATTGTGAAATGAAAAAAACAAACCATAATGTAAGCAGTGAAAGCAATGATACATGACCAAGACCTTCCAATGCACGTTTGGGAGAAAAAAACAAGGACAACTGTGTATGTACAGAACCGTACTCCTCATCTAGTACTCGAAAACAAGACTCCTAGAGAGGTTTTCTTAGGATAGAAACTAGAATTCATCCATCTCATAATATTTGGCTCCCTAGTGTACATAAATATCCTAAAGGGGAAGAGGAACAAGCTCGATCCTTCCAGGAGGAAGGTTATATTTGTAGGATACAGCCATACATCAAAGGATTACCAAATATACTTCCCATGACTCAACAATATCGATATCAGTAGAGATGTAACCTTTGATGAGGACTCGACATTATCTAGATTTATGATTCTACCTATTTAAGAGGTCGAGGAACCTAAAGGAAGAAGATTCCTAGGTACAAAAATTGTAGAATAAATTCCAGAATATCCTGAATATCATGACATGGAAGAACGACAAGGGCCTATAGAGACACTTCAGGAGGACTCCCACAAGAGGAAACTAGCATGGGCATGGGATCTCATACAAGAAGAATAAATGTATGGTGCTACAGAAGGGATTCATAAAGGAAAACAAATACCAAAGCCTTACAACAGCTATGTGTCCCTGCTGTCTGACATCATTGACAAGGAACCTTCCACCTATGAAGAGGCTACAGAAAAGAAAGAATCGAAGGATTCCATGATCGAGGAGTATTAGTCGATTCTGAAGAATGATTCCTGTGAGATAGTTCTGAGACCATAAATAAAGTCTCTAGTGACTTCCAAGTGGATCTATGAGATCAAGAATGTTGCAAATGGCAGCATCAATGAATACAAGGAAATATTTGTAGCACGAGGATTCTCAGAGAAAGAAGGCATAGACTACAAGGTGACATTTGCACGAGTAACAAGGTACACTTCCATTAGATCTATACTTGCATTGGTTGTATTTATGAGATGGAAGATACACCATATGTATGTAAAGACAACATTCTTGAATGGTGTAGTCAAGGAGGAAGTGTACGTAAAACAAACCCTGGAATTTGAGACAAATGACAGGAAGACTCATGTGTGTAAATTGAAGAAGGAACTGTATGGATTGAAATAGGCCCTCAGGACATGGTACGGCAATATGTACAACTTCCTGATGAGCTTAGGATTTACTAAGAGTAAAGCAAACTCCAAGATTTACTTCACGGTTTTAAGATGGAATACCACTGATGCTCCTGTTGTATGTTGATGACCTATTCCTAGAGAGAGATGACGAACTCATTGAAGATGCAAGGAGGAGGCTTGATAGTGAGCTCGATATGAAAGACATAGGGATGATGCACTACTTCTTTGGCATGGAGGTGTGTTAGAGTGCATATGGAATCTTCCTTTCCAATCAAAAATTTTAAATTCCAAGTTTGGAAAATTAGGAATTCTCTATCAAACCCTATATCGAGCAGCTATGGAACCGAATCGAACACCTCAAATGGTAAGATCTATATCTATGTTGTTTACATTTGAGGTTCTCATTTCAAAATGTACCATCACACCTAAATTGATGATAATCTTGCAGGGGATGACAACTTCTGGGCATGGAAGTATAGGATCTCCCTAATCCTTAAAGAAAATGACTTGGATCAGTTTATCAGTAAGGAAGTTCTAGAGCTAGAGGGAGATGAGGCTAAGTCTACCCATAAGAATAACTTGGATAAGGCCAAGAGAATCATTGTAGATTCTATTAAGGATCATATCATCCCACATGTGTCATCCTTGAAGACACCAAAGGAAGAATATGATCCTTTGACGAAGTTGTTCGAAGGAAAGAACATCAATTGAAAGATGACATTGAGGAACCAGTTGAAGAATGTGAAGATATAGAACTCAGAGACCATGCAGTCCTACTTCACAAGGGTTTCTCAAATCAAGGAACAACTTGAAGGAGTCCAAGAGATTGTGGAAGAAGGAGAGATTGTAATGACCACTTTGAGTGGCCTCTCAAGTTCATGGGATTCATTCATTCAAGGAATATGTGCAAGAAGGAAGTTGATTAGTTTCATCAGACTATGGGAAGAATGAATAGAATAAGAAGCTAGGATCATAATAAGAGAGGATAATATGGGGGAAATTGAATATCAATATCTCACAGTTCACACCAGAAGAAATCATAGAAAGAAGGAGGTGCATCATCACAACCGAAGGGAGGACCATAATCATAGAAGACAAAAGGAATTTAGAAGGGTTCCTTTCAATATTAGATGCTACACTTGTGATGAGAATGGACACTACTCCAAATACTGACCCAAAAATAGAGGCTCCTTCCACAAGAAGTCAAACAAAAAAAGACATCATCCTCACACCACTGAAGATGATGAACCAACTAATAAAAGATTCAGAGAAGAAAAGGGATATTATTCAAGTGATGAGGAATATGAATTATACTGGTGAAGATGAATATCATACGCTTATCCATATCAGTATTTGTATAAGAAGGAATGCAATTGTGAATGAAGAAGTGACTCTTAGAACCAATACACAGGTTCTCAAAATTAGATGATGAAGTAGAAGGCTCCAGTTATTCTTGCAAGGACATAAGGATCAAGAAGGAGTCCACCCACCAAACAAACAAAGATAAGTGTTATTGTTTAGTTGTGCACATGTTTATATTTAGTTGATGTATTATGCATGTTTGAGTGCTTGCATTTATGAATAGTATACTATTGAATTACATGTGATGGGTAAGTATCCTATGGTACTATACAACATTTCATTGATACTTATATAGAATGAAACCTATTTGTTGACATATTGGTATTAGGGCACAATCTCAATAATGTTATGGTAGAGATGGAAGGAATCTAGAAAGTTACCATATACAGGATATGGATGAATGTTGTAGCATTGGCTAAAATAGTTGCATGACCATGTGACATATAGAATTTGTAACTCTAAATATGTTTTGGAAATTATGAAATGTTTCTAATCATGCAACTAAATATGACTTGTAGGGAAGATCGTGTACAATCACCTATGAAAAAAGATGGATGAGTGACAGCAGTTCATCTAGAAGATGCACTCCAACAAAAATACATGAAGAGGAACCTAAAGCTCCTAGGGTTAGAGACACCATGGTGGAAGAAAGAGCTTCAGAAGAATATAAAAGATCATGATCTGACCAAACCACAAAAAGCAGTAGATACACCTCGAGAAATGAAGACCATGTTGGGCACAAAGATCATTTAAGATGAAGAAAAGTATGACGATACTTCCAAAGAAATTAAAACACCTCAAACACACTCCAGTTATGTGGCACTGTTGAGTGACCCCATTGATGCACATCCTTCCATCTATGAAGAAGTAGCCAAGGAAAAATGGATGAAGACTATGATCAAAGAGTACAAGTTGATCATGGGGAATGATGTCTAGGATGCAGTTTCAAGACCTGAAGGGAATTCCATAGTGTATTTCATGTGGATATACAAGATCAAGTATGCAGTAGATGAAAACATCGAGGGATACAAAGCAAGGTTTGTGGTTTCTCTCAAAAAGAGGGATTAGAATATGGCATGACATACTCCATTGACCAGACACACTTCTCCAGTGAAACAAAAGTGTATATTGAGAAGAGAACCACATGTGCACAAAAGTATTTGTACAAGCACATAAGGGACCCATGGGATAGAACATACAGTTACATGAGGAACTTGAAAATCACCTAGAGTGATGAATATTTTAACCTTTTCTACAAGGTTGAATATGGAATCCTATAGAGGACGAAAAACTCATAGATGGGTGCAAGAGGAAATTTTCAACAAAGTTCAAGATAGAGGACCTTAGTATCCAATGACCTTAGATGGATACATAAAATATCAGTAGTAGAGGAAGCTACATGTCACTCCAGTATAGAATGTTTCGATACATAGAGTACAAAATGTAGAGGTAGGATGATGCTCCATTTCATAGGGAGTGACTACAGAAGATCTCTGAGTTTGAGATATTGACATGGTACAAAAGGACGGATAGCTTCGTGATGAGCTTAGACTTTAATAAGTGTAAATCGGGTTCCAACCTTTAATTTAATGTTGAAGGAAGAAGACCGGTATATGTCAATGACTTGTTTCTGATAGGAGAGGACAAACTCATTGTAGATGCAAAGAGGAAGCTTGCTACTAAGTTCAAGATGAAATACCTAGGGATGATGCACTACTTCTTATACATGGAGGTGTGGTAGAGTACAAATGGGCTTTTCCTTAGTCAAGGAAACTATACAATATGTTGGAATGTAACGTGACAACCACACCTATGGCATCAAACTTGAAGCTATTGTGTGATGCTTCATCAGAGTCGGTTAATGACACGATGTATCATGAGATGATTAGTTCATTGATGTTCCTAATGAATACGAGATCAGACTTATGCTTTGTTATGAACACACTGAGCTAGTTCCAGGTGGATCCGAGACATGTTCACCTGGTTTTCGCAAAGCATACATTAAGGTATCTGAAGGGTATAGTTGAGTATGGGATCAAACATTATGTGAATCAGAATATTAACCTACATGGTTCGGATTAGGCAGGAAGTGCCTCTTATTAAAAGAGAAATTTGGGTTGTTGCTTCAATTAGAGATCCGGTATGATCTCCTAGTTTAGCAGAAAGCAGTCCTGCGTGGTGTTAAGTACAACCGAGGAAAAATATGTTGCAGCTTGCTCGGCTAGTTGTGAGGTAATATGGTTTTGAAAGCTACTATATTATTTTTTTGATATGACTTGCATTTTTTGTATAATGGAGAGAGGAGCAGTGAAGCTCCAGTATGTGATCCAAATTGAGTCCCCTAGAAATAGGGAGTGACGTGTTCTAGCATGGTCAGAGTTGTAGATTGTTTAGCAACATAAAATATCCTGGTGTTCTCCTATGCTAGAGATGACAAGAGGCTAGAAGAAGCAGATGCATGAGATCTCACATGGGAAAAGAGATAGGTTTTCTGAGTAAAAAAGATCCTGGAATAGGATGCAGGTTTCTTGGGCGTAATCAATCCTGTAGGTTTTCCTCAGATGTAAACAATCCTAGTGAAGGCCGCAGGTTATACTTGGATGTAATCAGTCCTACTATAGGTTCTTCGAAGTGTAAAAGATTGTGTCATAGGATGCAACTTGTTCGGATGTAATGAGTCTTCTGGGTTGTTTGAAGTGTACAAAGGTCTTGGCATGGTACACAGGTTTCTCAGACGTAATAATTCCTGGAAGGTTGTCCAAACAGAAAATATCATGGATGCAATAGGTCCTTGTGGTTGACCTAGAATGGAAAACATCCTGGCATGGCACTCAGGTTTTTCAGTCGTAATCAGTTCTTGTATGTGTGTTCCCATGTTGTAGATAATGAGGTCACAAGGCACTTGTTGTGTACCTGGGAAGTTCTCCCATAGTGTAAGATGCAGATTGTCTTAGTGATTTGAAATATCCTGGCATGCTCCTATGTTGGTAAAACGTAGGTTGACCGTAGAGAGATGTGATGCACTTGGTGTGCTCTTATGTGATTCTCGCATAGTGGAAGATGTAGGTTTTCTTGGTTACGTAAAAAATCCTGCCATACTCCTATGTTGGTAGAACATGGGTTGTCTATGCATGGAAGATCTCCAAAATCAGTGTGGCATCATGAAGCCATAAAAAATTAATCAAATTTAGAAATCATGATTGTACGTGCATATAGAAGAGCATCATTGGGTGCAACTCGAGTCTAGGTTTGTAGATAGCCCCCATGAGTCCAAGATACAAATGTTTCCAAACTTTATGGCTCACCATCTACCATGCAACTACTAACTAGTGTAATCATCAACCAGTGCATTGCCCCACCAATGAATGCTCTTACAAAACCAATGAAAGACTCGGAGACTGGTTTAAGTCGCACTCCACTCCGTATAGATAAAATCACTTTAGTCTGGATTCACTAAATAGGTTTTAAGGAAGGAGCATGCTCCCACTGATGGTAACTCAAGTTACCAGTGCTCTCAAAATGCAAGTGTTTACCTCTGAACATGTAAACTGTGGAAAAAAATAGAAAACTAAAGTTGGTGGTAGTTAGTTGCAGAGTCAACCTGATTTCTCAATGCAATAGTCGTGTATGTTAATCGAGTTAAAATAGGCCAAGCACATGCTTTCAATCGTTTTAGATATATGTATATTCACCCTTATTAAATAGATGAATTGTTGAATGGTTAAAGGCTCTATTAAATAAAATAATTCCATGTTTAGATATATGAATGTTTTAGTTTATTAAATGGAATGAGACCCTTATACGAAAGATATGTTTTTATAAATGGAATAGAGGTATGGATCAAGGGTAGGTGACGTCAAAGCATTATATTAAATGGAAATTTCATAAAAATATAAACATAAATGTACATAGGTATAGTTTCAAGGATCGAGTTACATCATGATTGCATGTGGAATGGTTTATATATATATATATAAATAAAAGTTACAGTCAAAAGAATAAATAAATGTATGTGGATTATTATATTATACTACATGATGTGTGTATGCTTAGTTTTTAGTAAATAAAATTTAACGGTCAAGGATAAAGCATCATGTTTATTGAATAATGCATTTATGTGCTATATGAATTGCCTTCTGGTTATGTTGTTATATAACAAGACCCACGTGGTGGTAATTTCCTCGACATTGCTACCTGCTTTCTTGTAGAAAGTTGTACCAAGGAGCAATTTGGTTAAAGTTAAGGACAATTGATGAATAATTCTTAGACTTGTATTCCTTAGACAATTAAACTTCAATAAAAATACTCTATATTTATATTTATTTGCAAGCTTTGTTGCAGCAAAGTGACAAGTTCTATAGATTATCAACATATATTTATATTTCTCATTGCCATGAAATTATGGAGATCTCGAGATCAAGTCATAATGAGTTCCTTGGGTTTTCCATTAAATTATGGAGATCTCAAGATCAAATCCTATTGAGTTCCTTGGGTTTTCCAACCAATATTTTGATTGATGATTACTACCATCCTACATCTAGAAAATAAAGGAAAAGAGGCTAAATCTACAGGATGGTGGTAAGCTACTACTAAAAAATACACAACAATTTGATTAACATGAAATACTACAAAAAAGGGTATAACATCGACAAACAAGTAAGACATGACAAAATATGTGTGCCATCGTGATTCCTAAGAAGATGGATATTGCATCCAATGTTATAAATTATGTTGTCATATTTTGAACCAAATTATTTATATGTTACTAGAGTTATATCTTAGAGATGTTACAGATCTTGTTCTTTGGTACATTAAGAGGTTCTTAAAATATTTGAATTTTTGAGGAAGCAATTCCAAAAAAACGATTATGATTAGGAGGTTTAAGGAGAGTGCTGCTTCCATTTTTTGTTATCGTTAACTCTCATCTTTAGATTTATTTGTCTACATTGTCACCTCGTATACAATCTTAATATATCCCTAGGACATGATTATCTTAAGGGGAGCATTCACCAGACACTGGAGAAAAATATGATATTATATGAATAATAGGATATAATCTATATTTACGCAGATAGGCGTATATATGTTAGAATTTTAACTTAATTAACAAGTGATAAATACAGTTAATAATTGTAAAAATTAAAACTAATCTTAACTATTTGATTATTAGATACAACTACGAGATTAACTCCATCCGTTATTAAATACAACTATTATCTTAACTCTAATGATTCTAGAACTATTAACTTAACTTGAACTCTAATCACAATTATATTAGATAACTATTAGCTTAACTTCAACTCTAATCACTTAATGCTTAGTCCAAATGCATTTGACATCTAGGAGTCTAGCTAATGTATAGTCATGTAAGAGTCGAACTCGTAATTAAATCCTTCTAACTCCTAATAAACACCTCCAAACTCATAATAAACTACTACATCTTGTAATTGGGCATAATATACAGTTGTCAATCAATAGTTTCTTTGTATTGTCATCATGTTTTGAAGAAACGACATGGTGGATATGGCGATTATGTGTTCCAACAAAATGATATCATGCTCCTTCATTTCAGCATTTATGAGCCTCACTATGGCTACAACATTCATGATCCAGTCACCCGCATGGCGAGAGTGGCCGCTCTGCTTGAAAAAAAACGAAGTAATATCAAAATTGTCATTTTCAAAAGCCTTCAACATTCATCGGTATGTATGCATGATATCTCAATCTAAATCTTATTTCTTTATATTTCACTTGTCTTATATCTTGATCTGTGTGTTTAGGCGGCAATTTTTGCAATCTGGAATGGGAAATTAGGTGGCAATCACCCGAAGACATTAAATATTCCAAAGGTATGTGTTAGACATTGGCATTCCATTACTGGTATAATAATGTGATCACAAAAGCAGATCGATGGCAGCTAATAATTAATTGGCATTCCCATCGATTTTGTTGTGTGATCAGGAGATCAACAAAGGATGTCCCTTTGGGCAGTTATCGCTAAGCTACATCGTGAGTGTAAGATGTGCTTTCATACTGTTGTCTCACAGTTTTCAAGTCATACTTCGTTGGGCTGAAGGGAATATTATTGTACTCCTTCTATGACTCCCTGTACGGGGCGCATATACTAGGGTTGGGTGTTTGGTCTCGAAAATATTATTTTCTCAAAAAAAAAATTTACTGTGAACTTAGGGATTGTAATGATAAATTTTGTTATATCCAAGTACTTTGCACATACTATGAACTTAGGGATTGTAATGATAAATTATGTTATATCCAAGTACTTTGCACCTTTTCCGATCTAATTTGGTTACTTGTAACTAGTATGACTAGTTGCTTATGAAGTAACAAGCTAGTAAAATGGTTTAAGGGAAAGGTAACTTTTTGGTAGTTTGGTTAATCGGTTTAAAGGAAAAGGTAACTTTTTGATAGTCTGGTTAATCCCTATCAAATGATGAGGATTCCAATATGTTATCAAATCAAAACAACAAACTCAACCCAAACTTGCAGCAGTCATGCTTCTTAGGGATCAATAATTCAGTAAAATTGAAAATGATGCATAAGAAGATAATCTCACTATGAATACAATATTTACATTCTTATTGCAACAAATTTTTAAGTATATTGTATTCTTTTTGAAGTAGGATTCAAAGGTTTATAGGAAAATGTAACTTTCCGGCAATCTGGTTAACCCCTGTAAAATGATGCACAATGATGAGGATTCCAATAAGTTATCAAATGAAAACAAAAAACTCATCCCAAAATTGCTGCAATCATGCTTCTCCATCAACACACAAAAACAAAAGACAATAAACACACAAAAGGAGAAAAAAACAAAACTGAAATGCAGCCTGCATATTACCCAATTCATCAAAAATCAGAAGCAATTCCTTCTCTCTTTTATGCATATAATCAAACAGCTCGAGGTCATAGACTTCAGCTTCTCGGAGAATGAAACCTTTAACACAGGATTTTGTGTAAACCCTAACCTCAGATCGAATTTGCAATTTATTTTTTATATTTTTTAACTCATTTTGTGCGTATTGCAAGGAATCATGCAACATTCCAAGTGAGAGTCACAGTCATAATTGGTATTCGTATAGATAATTGGTTTCCATAGTAAACCCAATAAACCCAATCCGCTCCATCTTAGCCGTGAGAAAAAGGCAAGCCACAGCCATTAGCTACATCATCCAAGCCTTCACTCCTTGCTGCAATTGTGGCAATAGATTAAGAATCCATTTTCTTTGCCAACAACAAACAAAACCCAAAACATAAATAAAAGAAAACCCAAAACATAAAACCTTTCACAACCAAACCACTAAAACATTTCAAGCAATATCTTACCCAACAGGTAAATGTCTCTTAGTCAGGACCAACCCAGTAATATCTTTAAAAGATCTAGCATTTGTAAAAACTAATGAATATTTCCTATAGAATTCAACTTCTACAAGTATGTGCAGAGGTGAGGATGTTTTTCTAGTTTTAAAAACAACATTAACAAACACAATCAAAACATCATTTTCTACTGAACAGTTAAACATCATTTTCTACTGAACAGTTAAACATCATTTTCTACTAAACAATGAAGATCACTGTTGCTTATCGAATGCCTACAATGGAGATAGAATTTAGAAGAAAACCATGATCTCCTCAAAACCACAAAAACAAAAGCAATAAGATACAAACAAAATTTAAACATCAAGCTTCCCATAAAACAAACTAAATTTAATAACCCAAAACCCAGCTCACCTGAAATATCATCTACAGTATGTTTATGAGGGTCTTCTTGTAGCTCTAGGTCAGTGCTTTCCTTCGACTTAGCCATTAAATTATCATCACCAAATCCAATAATGCTCACCGTGTCTTCCATAACCAACCTGTGGGCTGAGTCAAACAAACCACTATGGTAACCCAACAAAGGAGGGAAACCGAGTGTCCATGGATAATCTCAGCTGAACCCAATACAAAATAACTCATGTCAGTGCAACATAGTTCGATTAACTGGTGGGGGAATTTCATTTCCTAATGATGGGTAGCTCCAAATTTCTCCATACTCTGCAGTTGGGGCACCCCAAATTTGTTCATATTGCAGGATCCTGATTCACATATCGTCTGGTCATGTGCAGAGAAAGTAGTCAGGGACAATCCATCAATCCCACTAATACAATAAGTGTATGAAAATATGGATAAACTAAAATATAAGTAAAAATAATATTTTACTCTCCACGCTGCCATCAAGAAAAAACTCCCCAATGCAGAAGTAGTGCATGGCATGAATCCATAAGTTTCATCGCAAGAACTACTCGATCTCGAGTTCAAATCCCTCTGCAACCAATTCTTCAAACTAGCCTCCATGATAAATCTCGCAGAAGAAACTACATTGTCGACTCCGCCATCGATCCTCCTATGCTACCTACTGTGAATGCAGCATGCGCACTGCAGCAGCAGGAGCAGCACAACAACAAATCCCTTCATCATGAATCTTCACTCCATTACTCATATCTGTCATTTGCCTGAAATTTCTTCTAAAGCGCTATTAAACAGTCTCTTGAGAAATGTGGCTGACCAAATCGTTACTACTGAATGAGATCTCTTTCCAATGTGTACAACGAAACCACTATGGCAGATCGTTACTAATGAAAGAGATTTCGGTCCAACATGTGCAACCAAATCACTGCAGCCTGGATTTGACGTTCTATAAAATGGTTTTTATAGTTCAGCTTGACATTTGCACTGATAAATAACTTGTCAAAACTACTAACAGTGATCTGTTAAACTAAGCATCAGGAATATTGTAAAGCAGTGATCTCTATGGAGGCCAGTGTTGGCATTTGGGAGGAAGATCGTAAGCGGTGATGTCTATGCAAGTCAGTATTGGCCTTTGGGAGGTTCCAGATTGAAGGAAAAGAGGTTAATGTGGCATAAATCAACCACCGTTGGTCCTAGATTTCACAGCTTTCACATTTGAATTCTCCATTTTGAAGATAATAACAGTTTTATAGTCATTTAAAACCTTGAAGACTTTGCGTTGATAGGGTAACAGTTTTATTTGTGGCTGGGTCGATCATTTTTCCATCCCAATATTTACTATCAACAAAACTTGCTACATGCAGTGTTGCGCTAATAAAAAATACCTTCTACAGGTTCCAAGTGTTTGATAAGATTTATTTTCTTCTCCTAGCCATCTTCAATCATGCCTGGAACTTGACGTCCTGTGGAATTTTTTTTCCCACTCAAAACATATTTGACAGCTAGCTAACTAATTTAGGTCTGCGTGCACACAGTTTCTTGGTCTTCCACAATTAATGGAGTCGGTAACAGCATTAAGTCGCCATTTAAACTCTCAATATCATTGAATGGATGTTACTTATTTGCCATTGCAAAAGCCTCAGAGAGACTGCATCAAATGCCAAGGTCGAGGCCTACTACTCAACCTGAAATGCCAAGGTTGAGGCCTTAAAGACGTTGTACTCCATAACAGATGGCGAATTATAAAATGAGACTTACCTTGAGAGCTATGCTCACCATTAAAACGTGCAGATCCATTAAAATCTTGCAAACTGGTAGTAACATTTGTCAAACTCAAATCATGCAAAACAATGATGACATGTGGTGATTGAACTTTTCCTAGAGGATGCATGCGATTTCTGAACCGCTGTATGATTAGCAAATTTCAAACCTCGTCTCCTAGAAGCCTTCTCACAAACCAAAGCAAAAACATTAAAAAAATTTAATGAAGTGGCATGCATTTAAATAATTGTTGACATCACTGTGCAGCCGGGTCTTGGGGCACGGGAATCCAAGGCAACGTTATATTGAGAGAACCAATGAAAATTAAAAAAAAAACAATATTTAAAAAATCTGTAAATAAAAGCTTCCTTGCATTATAGAAAAACCTTAGTTTGAGCTCAAATTTTTTTCAAATTACTCAAAATTAATACACCTGACTGAATCATATATATCCCCTGGTCAGGAACATAATAATTGGACTCATAGGAATCAATTGGGTTATTTACATAATGTATATATTACGTTGTAGGTATTATGTTTGAATCAAACATCTTAAATAATCATAAAATTTAAGTATTTTGCATACTTATATCTTATGCATGAATCGATCCTATAGTAAAAGATGAAGGATGGTATTGATATACATGTTATAAGAGAGTCGATTATGTTCTTAAACAAATTGAAGGCGTTAAAGTGTTATTACTATGTATCAATGAATTGGTTAAATTTATAAAAGAGTTAATTATGTTTATGTATTATGTTTTACAATGAAATGGTTATATTAATGTGTTATGCTCTATAAGGAATGGGCTAACCTAATGTATTAGGTTTAATGTTATGAAAGAGAATTTGTATAAGAAATTTATTATGATGGTTCTTTGTGTTTTATGAATGAATGGATTGTGATGACATATTATGTTTTTCTATGGTGAACTAAATCATAGTTGTATATATTTAATTGTATGCCGTCAAGTAATGTATTTTATATCGAAAATTGACTTAGTCTAATGTATGTGTTCATACAACAAACTTATATGTTGATTATTGGATGTGTGAAGATAATCACTTTAGGCCTTGACATAAATAGATCCTATGATTGACATAGACTGAAAAATGTCTAAGCACAACTTAATCCTTAGGTGTAGGTATGCATGATGTAAACTAATTGTTTACCATGTGAATTCCATTAGCGGTTCTCAATTAGCATCACTTCCTTGTGATTTATTAAATGTGTCTAGTCAGACATGAAGGAGAGTTAGAATCTAAGGATGACATGGTCACAACTGTGGAACGGTGTCACCTACCTTCCTCACATACTTGGTAAGATAATAGCATTCCCTCATAGATAGTTTACTTATTAAAAGCTCTAAACTAACTTAATAAGTTGTACAAAAAAAATGTGTTTTCCTTTATGGGTGCTATTGTATCCCTATTGCTATGAAATGTTTGAAAGAGTAGAGTTAGTTGAGCTATAAAATTTGATTGTATATGTTGAGTTTAATAGAGATGATAAGCATTTAAGCCATGACTTGGAACTTGAATAATAAAGCATAGAATGATGATCTTGTGGGTATATTGTTTAGTGCACATGTGTGAACTATCGATTGTGATTGTTGACTATTATGTATGGCAAGAAGGATATATATATATATATATATATATATATATATATATATATATATATTCATTTTTTGAACTTTTGTTTTGTATGTTTTGATGGTTTGTAAAGTGGGACCTTACATATATTCACTTGCTAAATAGTTTAAAACCATATTCTAACTAAAAGAATGAAGTCAAAATATATATCTACATAAAGCCTATGGAAAGGGAAAAGCCTACAGCTACCTCCCCCTCCCCCTCCCCCTTCCACAGATGGAATCATTTTCCCATAAGATCATCCTTTCAGCATGGAGGAGGCACACATGGGGAAGATGCTTTGTGGAGGTCGTAAATTAAAACAATCAATAGTAAGGAAATGTGAACTATAGCTTGTACCTAGTATAGACTTACCTCTCCACAGGTGGCTTTCATGTGAACACCGAGGTTATGGTAGCTTGATCCCAGCATTCCCATCCAAAACATTGGGTAGAATAACCTCCCTCCTTGCCTCTATTTTTGGCCAAGGTTTCCCATTCACTGAAGGGGAACGAGCTTGCATAGGAATTCATTGGACAAGAACAAAAAAATGAAGCTTCCATGGGGAGAAGGTGAGCTTATCCAATGATGCCTTAGAGAGGGGAAAGGGTAAAAGTCTCAAGTGATTCCCCCACCCCCGCCTTAACCATGGATTTGATTTGTTAATTGTGGGGACACAATCCTACCAGGAGGACCATGCCATGGAAGGATCCCTCCTTGATGTCCTTTTAAAGTAGTAATTACCACGATTGCAGGAGGAAATTCCTCCTCTTTTGGGGCCAATATAGTAGTTTTGATGTTTGTGGATGAGTGGGATTAACGAGGTGATGTTGGATGGTAACATGACCCAACAATGTGAGTTTTGATCATGGCTAACATGGTATTAGAGTAATCATTTAATTTATGGGTAATGTTGGTTTAATGCATGTTGTGTGTGTGTGTGTGAAGAAGATATATATTACATGACAAAGGATTCATAAATAGTGCAATGACTATGTACAAGTGCATAAGTACACTCGTCCTTAATCCTATGAATAAGAATGCGTAAATTAACTATAAGGGAATGTGGATGGTAAATTAATATCAAATCTACCTCTCCTTAACTTTATTAACGAAATAAACTCCAAGAAGGGTCAAGGTGATTTAAGAGGTCCTGTTGTAGCTAGACTTGAGCTAGTGACATCTAATCAAAGAATGAATATATATAAGAATTATAGGTTCAGTTTCCATTTGTGACTAGTCTTCATAATGGAGAGTCAGTGAAGGGGTATGTGGCTCACTAGATTGCATAGGAGGTTACATCATTCTATGTGTTATGTAAAGCATGGCTAAGCGCTCATTCACTTATCGCTTTATCGTTTAATATGTATCATGACTCAATATTATAAAAACAAGTGTATTGGGTACATGACATGGAGGTTCGGTAATTATTAGACCAAGAGCATGTGCGCATGTTTGAAAGTTCATGTAAACTATTGTTTTAGCGCTCATGCACTTCCATTAAGTGGGTACCATCATTTTTTGGGGCCCAGATGTAGTATTGTAGTGTACATGAATGGGTGGCATGTATTTATTATTTTTTTAACTTTTATCATAACTTCTATATTTCTACCATGTTGTTCAAGAGGGGGTTATTATTTTTCTCACAAATTCAAAAATTAATAAATATTGTTATCCAATAATAAATGATAATGATTGGAAAATGTTTTTTAATCTAATTTTGTATCATTTTTTAATTTGTTGAGTCGCCACTAGATGTAAAAAATCATCTAGGTAGATGTGGAGATTACTGTCAATGTGCATCATAACAACTTTGTAATCATAAGGCTAGATTGAATTAAATAGTTGTATTAGTGTCTCCTTCTCCACTATTTAATGATATGTTGTACATATTTATATGTTCCATATGTTATATTCTGCATAGTGTCAAAAAATTACATTAATTTATAGTCTTCCAAAAAGTATATATACATATTTCATTATTGATAAAAAAATGTTCCAATTTTTTTATGTATTATAGGGATTCATACATTTATTACACTTATATAATTAGGGATGGTTCTTAAAAATTTTCCTATATAGAAGAAACAATAATGGTTCCAATCACCACATTCAACAATATGAATACCATAACAAGAGTGAAATATGTAAGGATAATAGCCTACATCTTAAGTAGAATCAATAACAATACCCAACAAGATTTATACATTGCAATATATGAAAAAGGAAAGAAAATTTTATTTTCTTGGCTTCCAGGTCCTTTAGACCCTACCTTGTCCACCCAGAAAAAAAGTAACTACCTCTAACTCCTACAATTGATATATACAATTATAATGAAAAATACAAGCCATTATCTGTTCATAAAATAACTATGAATTATATGAATATTAGCCCACAAAAAATGATGAAGACAATTAAGGACGGGACGGTAATGATGGAGGAAAGAAATAAAAAGGAAGAAGAGGGAATGTGGTGGAGATGGGGATAATAAGGATGTTGGTGAGGTGAATAATGATGGAGGACAAAACAAACAAGGAAGAGGATATGATGATACGAAGGTAAATGATGGATATAAAGGTGATTGATCTTAAAATATTAAGTTACTAGTATAACCATTAGCCCTTCATTGAGAACAAATATTTTTCAGTTAACAAAATTCTTAATATTACAATGCACTTTATAATGTTATGTGATTAGATTCAGTTAACTAAAACACTTATTCTTATGAAAATCAACTCGCATAATCCATTCTTCATAACTAAAATGTGAGATGTAAAGAAGAGATCAAGAGAGAACAATACCAACAAAGCTAAACAAAAACTTGATAATGGAGTTCACCAGACACTCTATCTACATCTCTGGGTCCACTCGCAAACAATGAAACTACTCTCATTAATCTTAAAATGATTAAAAATATACAAAGAAAGACTTACAATTCAAACACTAAGAACCCATTTCAATTCTGCAACTCAGGATCAAAAACAAAAACCACCACTATCTTCCTTCAGGAAATTTTAATACTTTTAAGTATACACTCTATTATACTTGGATCAGTAACAAAGTCTCAAGGAACATCTTTCATCTTAGCTACTCATACTCAAAAACAAAGTCCATGGTTGTGTTCCTCTAGAAATCTTGAATATTTTAAGTATATACTTGACCATCTTCTATAGAGGCACTTGGGACCTCCAATCAACATGAATTTAAATGTTGATCCATATCTTCTATGCACGTTATACCTCATCTCAAAGTGCATGCTAGTTTTAAAAGGGGTGAGCTCGGCCAACCTTTTCCTGGACCCAACGATGACTTCGCAGGCTATACGGTCACTGGGTAGCCATGTGGCCAACCATACATACTTATGTGGAAGAATTAGGAAGCACCATGTGGTAGGGTGTATAGTTGGAGGTGATTTGGAAATGGTGGGAAATGAGTGGCTTCCATGTGGGCCAACCAGGTGGTTCCATGTGGCACCTTCAAGAATACTATGTGGTGTTTGGATCAAAAATTTTGTGCCCCGAGTGGTTCGGCCAACATATTATATTGTTCAACCATTTCTAACAAACTATACCATATATAAACAATTGTTAACAATGTGTATACATGTGAGGGGTTGACGAGATATGAACCCATGACCTACCCACAACCAAGCCAATGTGTTAATGAATGCGCTAAGGGAACTAGGTGTTATGTTAAACATAAAATAATATATTTATGTTTATTTCCACATCAACACAGTGTCCAGATAGAGCTTGGATGACCCCGCCCTTTTAAAAATGACATGCAAATTGAAATGAGGTATAGTATGTAGAGAAGGTATGGTGCAAGATTGAAATTTTTTCCAAGAGAAGCTTTAGAGTGCATCTGTAGAATCTATTCAAGTTTATACTCAAAAGGTTTAGAATTTTGAGAGGAATGCATCCATGTCCTCTATTTCTAAGCCTGAGAAATTGATATGAAAGGTGTCTCCAAAGGATTTGTTATTGAGCCAACTATAATAGAGTCTATACTTAAAAATATCATAATTTCTTGAAGAATCCAGTGGTGGTTTCAGTTTATGAGCATGATTTGTAGAACTAAAAGTTGTTTTCATCATTTGCGATGTAAGCCTTTCTTTGTATATAATTCATAATTTTCAGATTAATGAGAGCAGTATCACCATTTGAGAGTGGACTTGGAGATGTAGCCAAGGTGTCTAGTGAACTTTGTTATCAATTTTTTGTGTGATTTTGTTGGTATTGTTCTCTCTTCATCTCCTCTTTACATCTCACATTTAACTTATAAAGAATGAATTAAATGCAAGTTGATTTTAATAAGCATAAATGTTTTAGTTAATTAAAGCTAATCACATAACATTGAAAAGTGCACTTTGATATTGAAGATCATGTTAACTGGAAAAAAATATGTTATCAATAGAGGACTAATGTTAGATTGGTAACTTAATATTTTGAAACCAAGTGATATCATAGTAGGCCTGACAAGTGAATGATAACAATAGCTAAACTCAAACAAAGTGAAGGAAAGATTGCACGTTTCAATCCATAAATCCAAAGGGGATTTTAAAAATGTGAGATGGCATTTGCAGGAGTTGAAGGAGAGAAACCCCCCATGATCTCCAATGAATCTATGGATACACTCTATGCAATGAAGGAATGAGTCAAATATTTGTATCAAATAGTTCGAAGGCTTCTATAGGTTGAGTCTTTAATACATGCTAAAGGAGGGAGTGAAGGTGGAGGATCTTCAATGCCTTATTCACCATCATCATTTACTGATGGTGTAAGTGAACATTCTTCCAAGAATAAGCATTCTAAAAATCCTTCTCGTGCTTATGATATGTCATTATTGAAGTTAGATATTAATTTTGACTTCTATGTTTATAATGGAGAATTGAATGCATAAAAGTTGGACAACTATGTCAAATAGATAGAATTTTACTACAACATATAGAAGATCAATGAAGACACTACAAATATTCAGTCAACCACTCCTTGCATGGGTGGTACAACTTTAATATGGTGGTATATTCGAACTCAAGCAGATATGATACAACATGGTAAAATACTTTCTTCTTGGGTTGAATTTATTTATGCATTAAGGATAAAATTATATCCTTTAGCATATACTCAAAAATATATGTTTTAATGGTTACATCTAAGACAATTGAAAGCAGAAAACATTCAATCTTATACTCAATAATTTAAGAAGAAACCTTTATCATTGGAAATTCCACTACACACTTGTGAAACTCTTATTAATTATATTGGCAGGTTGCATTCTTATCATCACCATACTATTTTGATGTTTAATCCTACTAATATTAACAAAGTTTTATTACAAGCTACTAATATTGAAGCTAGAAAAGGTAAACATGGTATCGAGAATGTGTATAAGAATCCACCTAAGTTCGAGAAGTAGTCAAATGGAAAATAGAAGGCTAAGAAGACAGTTGTAGTGAATAAAGAGGTGGATAAGCATACATGTCATCATTGTATTAAGAAACAACATGTGGAGGCTAAGTGTTGAAGATTGCATCTTGGGTTACTAACAAATAAGTTCCAATACAAGGGGAAGCAAAAGACTTTTGCTATTCTTATTTAGGTGATGAGACAAAGATATCTACAATGGGAAGAAAAGGAATAACCTCTTCTAGCTCAATTTCTTATATTCAATATCCTAAGTTTGAAAATGATGATAAGAAAAGAAATGAGCTTTTCCACGCAAGGATCATACTAAAGCATACAAATTAGGTAGATTATTTGTTTGAGAGAGGGTATCAAGTTAATTTGATTTATAAATCTATTGTTAAGAAGTTGGGATTGAAGTCTGAACCTCATGTGAAGCCTTACCCTTTGGGTTGGTACAAAATGACACTCAATTGCAATTCACTAAACCGTGCATTAGAGGAAATTTCAACTCAAAATGGGCCTTTTAACTTTAACTCAAATTCCATGTCATCATGTGTTATCCAATGAAAATGCTTTAAATTTGAAATACCGTATAGGTATTAATGACATCATCATCATGTTTTTTCAAGTATTTCATGTTTTTGGGGTAGCAGGGTCCGTCAAAAGTATGCCGAGTGGGTACTCGTTGGATGGAGAATTTGATTCCACGTCCAACGAGCTCTCCCGATTGAAATTTGAGTAAAAACAAGGGGGGATATGTCGAAAATACAAACATAAAAATAGTTTTTTTATTTTCTTCCTCCAAAATTAATAAATATTATTTTATTATTTTAACTATTATTTTATTAATTTCTTTTAGGAGGCCCATTTTGAGTTGAAATTTCCTCTAATGTAAACTTAAATTTGCAATAAGCTCCAAGTTTACTAATGTGGTTGTATTAGATGTTCTCCCTCTCGGCATATGCAACATAGCCTTGGGTATCCCATACCTATATGATAGAAAAGATATATTTTATCACGAATAAAATAAGTATCACATTTTCAATGATAAGGTTCAATATAGTTTTATATCTCATCGAACGAAGAATAATCTTTCTTTGATAAGTGGAGGAAAGATGAAGAGAATTGTGAATCCCAGTAAGTCTTTTTTCTTATATCCAAGCAAGAGATAGTTGATATAAACATAGAATATGCAATAGTTGTTGAGAATGAGCAACACATAGTTGATAGCAACAAGAACCAAAAAACTAGAAGCCTGAGGGAGATCTATGAGCAGAATCTTGTTATTGATGAGAATCTGCAGTATGCTTATGCTTTGTTTTACTATCATCCCACTTTTTTTAAGAAGCACTAAAGGATGAAAAATGGGTACAATAAAATAAAGAAGTCAATGAGAATGATGAAGTACCTTCTATTAAGAAGGAACATGAAGATGTGAATTCTCTCCAATAAGAGTTGAAATATATTCATATTTTTTCTGACAAAAAATTTCAATGTGCAAGTAAAATAGACAGTAAGAAAAAACATGTTGAAACAAAAGAAGAAGGCTTGCACTATGTTCCAGATATGAAGAAGATATTAAAGAACACCTTCTTAGCATCAAGATCCAGAATATGGAGAAGAAGCAATCCAAGTACACATCAAGGAAAAAAGTAAAGATGATGTTTTTTGAATGAAATGTAAGCGTAGCTAAGACATAGACCAACATGTATGTTTTTGCATTAATAGTGTTGAAATTATTTTCCTAGTTGAGATTAAGGGGGTGTGTTAAGAATTGTAATCTCAACGGACCACTATCAATAGTGCATTTATTAATTAGTTAGTTGAGTAGTTGAGTTGGTCACATTATGTAGAATTAGTGACCCATAGTATTCTCTAACCCATGGTATTTACCTATAGTTTTGTTGTTATATAGTCTTATAAATACTTACTAATGTTGGATTTTCTAGATTTGTAACAACCATTTCAAATCCACACCAATGCAAGGGGATGTGCATGGGAGTAATCTTGATGCAACAAGGTAAATGTATCATTTACCATTATGAAACCTTTACATAAGAAACAATTAACTATTCAACATATGATAAGGAATTGTATGCTTTAGTACAAAGGGTGAAAAAATGGAAGCACTACTTAATGGAAAAAGAAACAATAACACACACAGATAATCAACCATTACAGTATTTGCAATCACAAACAAAGGTACACCAATCAAGGAAATTTTATTGGATGGGTTTCTTACAACAATTTCATTTGGTAATCAAATACAAAAAGGGAATATAAAACAAAGTTGTATACATGTTATCAAGACCATTAATCAATGACTCCATGATAGCAAAACATACTTCTTTAGCACATGAATTTTTTGTTGAACAATATGCTAAGGATGATGGTTTTAAGGATGTGTATGAGGCCCTCATTAATGAAAACCATAATGAAGAAGTGAATTATCATGTATATAATAATCTATTGTTTCATCTTGGAAATCATAGTACACATAGATATAAAAGAGTTAATGTGATTAGGGAGGCTAATACATCACACATTTCTAGTCATTTTGGGATAGGAAAAATAGTAGCAAAATTGCAAAGATATTTTTATTTCCCTCGAATGAATTATATAGTTTCTAAGTATTTTAAAGGGTGTGTGTTATGTGCCACAAATAATCCTAGCAATAAAACGTTGGATTTGTATACACCTCTGTCAGTACCTTCCCAACCTTGGGAAAGTGTGTTCATGGGTTTTGTGGGATATTTGTCAATGTCTAGATCAAGTCATTATTACTTGTATGTTGTGGTGGACAGGTTTAGTAAGATGTGTATTTTAATGTTATGTAAGAAGGAATTCACAATTGAATAAAAACCACAAATGTGAATAAAAACCACAAATGTTCTTTAATAATGTTTGGGCTCATTTTGGAATTCCTACTTCTATTGTATCTAATAAAACTCTCAATTTATTGGGAATTATTTTCTTATTTATGGGGGTTGATGGACACTAAACTTAAAACGAGCATTTATTTTCATCCATAGATATATGGAAAAATAGAGGTAGTAAACATTATAATGTTGCATTTTCTTAGAATTTCTTGCAGTAAACATCATAAGTTATGGGATGAGTAATTTCATTATGTACAACATGCCTACAATCATGCCATGCATTCTTCTACTTAGAGAACTCATCTTGAAGTCACCTACAATCATACATTATGTACAATATACCTACACTCATTCCATGTGTTTGCATAAGCCACCTATGGACTTTTATTTCAATGAAGAAGGTGAAGTGGATGGGCTAGATGATGCTAACAAAGCTCAACACTTCATTCAAAATATCCAATAGGTACATCAAAAAATACATGAAGAATTAGAGAAGAGCCAAGATAAGTACAAGACAAGGCTTGACAAGAATTAGGTTTATCATCAGTTTCAATTTGGTGACCAGGTTTGGTTATACATCAAAAAGGAAAGAATGACAAGTGAAGGTAAAAATATCAAACCAATCAGGTATGGTCCCTTCAATTTTTTTTAGAAGATTAGTACTAATGATTTACATTTAGATATTCCATATTATATGCATATGTATGTAGTAGTTAATGTTGATAATTTTAAACTTTATAAACGTCCTATGGTTATGGAAGACAATGAGGATGTTAAAATTCCTACTATTGATGATTTTTATCCTGATTACTTATATGAGATGTAGGAATATGTTATTATTTATAGAAGAACCAGGACCTCACGTTGGGGTGATGTGGAGTACCTTCGAGTTGGTATTAAAGAGGTACATCCAAGCAAATCAAAGTGGATGAAGATTAGGAGAGTGAGAGAGATTTACCTCACTTACTTGTTGATTGATTTGTACTTTTAGTGGTCTGAGAGGATTCCCAATGGGGAGAAATGATCCAAGCATATTTGTGATCACTCAAAAAATAACAATCTCATATGATGATGGGAATACAACCATTTATTAGGTATTAATGATATCTCTTCAATGGTTCTTAAATTTCCTCAAACAAATGTCATATTAGGAATATATTGCACTTTGAAGATTCAACAAAATAGGAAAAAAGGCTAAGCAAGGGTGCCACATGGTGAGCCCAAAGGATATCATGTTTCCTATCCATATAGTTGATGTGGCATAGGTCATGTCAGCATGATGACATGGTAGCACAAGAGGATTACATGTGTCACCTAGATTTTTTCATTTTAACACCCAGTTGGATCAGTCTGGAAGTGCAATGTGTCATGCATAAAATGAAATGGTAGCTACAGTCAGTGATGATGTGGCAGGTATGGCTAGTGATGACATGGAAGGTCATATGGTGAGTGTCTATTTAGGTAGCTGACTGTACATAGTGATGTGACGATATAAACTATAACCATGTGGTAGTGTGTACAGTTAGCAATGAGTTGGAAATGGTGTCCAATTAGTGGCTACCATGTGGACCAAACAAGTGGTTCCACATGGCACTTTCGAGAAGAGTAAGTGGGATTTATATCCTAAATTTTATGCTCCAATGGGGTAGTCCAACACACTATATTTTTCAATGATTCCCACCAAGATATACCATATAAAATAATTGTTAACAATATGTATACATGGGAAGGGTTCACAACATTTGAACCTGTGACCTCCCCATAACCAATCCAATTCCTTAACCAATACTCCAAGGGGGGTGGGTGTTATAGTAATCATAAAATAATATATTTAAGTTTCTTTACATGTCACCATAAGGTCTAGGTGGAGGTTGGTTGACCCTGACTCTTTTAAAAATAGTACACAAATCAAGACAATGTACAGTTTGGAAAGAGTGTATGGTGCAGCATTGAAATCCATGCCAAGGAGAGGTACTAACTACCTGTGTAGATTTTGGTCAAGTTCATACTCAAAATATTCATAATTTTAAGAGGGACATGGCTATTTCCTATGTTTCTTAGTCCAGGAACCCGGTCTTAAGGGTGTTTTTAGAGCCTTTGTTGTTGAGCCAAGTATAGTGGAGTCTATAGTTAAAAGTGTAAGAATTTCCTAAAGAATCCAATGGTAGTTTGTGTTTCAGAGCCTGATTTGCATAAATAAAAGGTGTTTTCAACATTTGTATTGTCATCCTTTCTTTGTATATATCTCATCATTTTGATATTAATGAGAGTAATCTCACTATTTGGGAGTAGAACCAGAGATGTAATGAGGGTGTCTAGTGAGATCAATTATCAAGTTTTGGTGTGATTTTCTTGGTGTTCTTCTCTCTTCATGTATTCTTTACATCTCATGTTTTAATTATGAAGAATGGATTATGCAATTTGATTTTCATAAGAATAAGTGTTTTAGTTAGTGAAGCTAATCACATAACATTGCAAGGTGAATTGTAATATTAAAGATCATATTAACTTAAAAATATTTGTTGTCAATGAAGGAATAATGGTTAGATTGATAACTTAATATTCGAGGCATCTTCTGGAGAATCTGTGGTAAATGAGGAGTTATTGTCAATGTTTTGATCCATCTGTGACTCATCATCAGGACCATAGCAATGCCTAGGAATATGTTCATCTCTCTTCAATAAATTAATATAGAACAACACTTTTGGGAAAGAGTCGACTTAGGGTTTATTTTTTGTGTACTATATCCAAAAACTAAAATTCAGAAACCTCACATGAGCCTTGATAAATTATGGATACACTCCATGCGATGAAGGATATAGTAGAATATTTGTATCAAAGAGATCAAAAGGATAGGGGAGATGAATCCCCAATACATGTTAAAGGAGGAATTGAAGGTGGAGGGTATTCAAGACATTATTCACCATCATCATCTACTGATGGAAAAAATCAACATTCTACGAAGAAAAAGAATTCTAAAAATCCTTCTCATTCTCATGATATGCCATTATTGAAGTTAGATGCTAAGTTTGGCTTGCATGTTTATGATGGATAATTCAACGCAGAAAAGTTGGACAAATGTATCAAACAGATAGAAGCTTACTACAAGTTACATAATATCAAGGAAGACATTGCAAAGATTCAGTTGGATACTTTTCGCATGGGTAGTGTACACCTTTAATATAGTGGGAGAGTCTAACTCGGTGGATATGATACAACATGGTAAAATCATTTCTTCTTGGGTTGAATTTATCACTGCATTAAGGAAAAAATTACATCCTTTAGCATATACTCAAACATCTATGTTTGAATGATCACATCTAAGACAATTTAAAGGGAAAATGTTCAATATTATACTCAATAATTTAAGAAGAAAGCTTTAGCATTGAAAATTTCATTACACACTTGTAAAACACTTCTGAAGTATATTGGTGGTTTGCATTCATATATTCACCCTACTATTTTGATGTTTAATCCTACTAATATTTACAAAGTGTCGATAGAAGCTACTCAACTTCAAATTAGTAAAGGAAAACATGGTATGGGGAATGTATATAAGAATCCATCTAAGTTTGAGATGCAATCGAAAAGAAAATAGAACTGTAATAAGTGTCTATCTACAATGAAGAAAGAGGTGGAGAAACCAACATGTCTTCATTATAGTAAGAAATGACATGTGGAGGCTAAGTGTTAGAGACTGCATCCTAAGTTACCACAAAAGAAGTTCCAATACAAGTGGAAGAAAAAGACTTTTTCTATAGTGCAAAAAGATATTGGGTGTGATTCAGGTATTAAGAAAAATATCATTGCAATGGGAAGTAAAGGTATAACGTGTTCTATCTCAAGTTCTTATATTCAATATCCAAAGTTTGAAAATGATGATAAGAAAAAAAATGATATTTTCCACATAATGGTCATAGTGAAGCATACAAAGGTAGATATTTTGTTTTACAGTGGGACTCAAGTTAATTTGATCTTCTAATATATTGTTAAGAAGTTGGGATTAAATATTGATCCTCATGTGAAGCATAACCCTTTGGATTGGGTACAAAAAGAAACGCAATTGCAAGTCACTAAACAATGTAAGCTTAAATTTGCAATTACTTCTAATTTTGAGTAAAGAGGAGCTGCGTTAAAAAATTGGAGATCTCGACGTTTCGATCCCTACTCTGGGATCATCATCAAGAGACAATTAGAAGCGTGAGGAAATGTGTAAGATTCCCAAGCAGTTAAATATGGATCCGTAGGTTTTAGGTAAGAAAGGTATTAGAAAGGTCGGTTTAGTAAATCTTAAAGGTCGGTTGAACAAGTGGAAGGTGTAGCAATGGGTTCCCCCCTTTCCCCAATAGTGGCTAACCTTTACATGGAAATGTTTGAGAAACATGCCCTGGAACTCTTCCCCCTCAAACCTAAAAGATGGAAACGTTACGTCGATGACACGGATGTGATATGGCCACATGGGAGAAACACCTTGGATCAATTTCTTCAACATCTTAATAACCTAAACGACAATATTAAGTTCACTATGGAGATCGAAGAAGACAAAAAACTACCTTTTCTCGATGTCCTTATCTCAAGAAAGGAGGATGGCTCGATATCCCACCAAGTCTATAGGAAGAAAACCCACACGGATAGATATCTACATGCCAACTCCCACCATTTCCCTCCTCAAAAATTCGGAGTTATACATACCCTCGTGACAAGAACTTTGAGAATTTCTGACAACGAACACATCAAAGAAGAGATTGAACATCTAAATGAACTCTTTAAGGATAACGGTTACAGTATAGGACAATTTAGGAAGATAGTTTCCTCCTCTAAGAAACCTAGAAAGAAGAAGACCTTGGACAATAACGACGACCCCATGTTGAACAAGGTCTCCCTTCCTTACATTAAGGGTACCACAGATAGACTCGCCAAAAACCCTAAGAAGACATAAAATCCAGGTTTTCTTCACCCCTTCCAACACCATTAGGAACTTTGTCGACTCCCTCAAAGATCCAATTGATCCAAGAGCCTACAAAGGGGTCTATTCCATTCCATGCTCCTGCGGCATGTTATATATAGGAGAAACCGGACGATCCATAAAGACTAGATTCAAAGAACATAGCGCAGACCTCAGACATGATAGACATAAGAAATCCGCCCTCGCAGAGCATGCGCACCTTACTAAACACCACATTTGTCTTGAAGATGCAAAAGTCATCGCCAGAGAGGACAACCTAACCAAAAGGAAAATAAGAGAGAATATTGAGATCAACCTTAATGAGTACTGCCTTAACCGAGACGATGGTGCCAGAATCAGTGATTCCTAGAAACCTCTCCTTTGCTCCTTACAAACCATTAAACGCCTTCAAACCAACTCTTAAGATTTGGTTTCCTACCTCACCTTTCCCCTAAGCCCTCT
Organism: Pseudotsuga menziesii; assembly: GCA_001517045.1. Taxonomy (NCBI): domain Eukaryota; kingdom Viridiplantae; phylum Streptophyta; class Pinopsida; order Pinales; family Pinaceae; genus Pseudotsuga; species Pseudotsuga menziesii. The sequence continues at coordinate 525,406 of LPNX011191469.1, read as the reverse complement.
GTGGACTTTTGAAAACCTCTCAATTTTTTTTTAATTTCTTAGGTCTTTCCTTTTTCTTTTTGCTCCTTTTTAAATTAAATCCTTGGCCTTCTTCTAACTGGTCCACCACTCCTCCTTCTAGGTCAATTCTATTAGTTCTAGTTTTTAGGTTTAGGTTAATTTTAAAAAATAAATAAAACATAATAATAATTTCAAAATTTTTAATTTAAAAAACATTTGATATATAAAAAACTTTTTAAAACTAATAATTATTTTTAAAAATTTTATAATTAAAACTTTTAAAACTTCTAAAATAAAATAAATATAACAATTCTAAATGATTATTTTTAAAAACTTATAATTAAACATTTTTAAACTTTTAAAAGAAAAAACTTTTTAACAAAACTTAAAAATTAAAATTAAAAGTTTTAAATAACTTACTATAGGAGAAAAAAATTTAGATAAAAAATGTTTTAGCACCTATTATCCTTTTTTAATATTTTCTCCTTCCCATTAAGAACTTTTAAAAAAAAATTCCCTTGAAAACCCAAATTTTTCAATTCCATATTTTGAAATTTTTTAAACAAAATTAAAAATTATTTAAGATTTACTAAACCGACCTTTCTAATACCTTTCTTACCTAAAACCTACTGATCCATATTTAACTGCTCAGGCATCTTACACATTTTCTCACGCTTTTAATTGTCTCCTGATGATGATCCCAGAGTAGGGATCGAAACGTAGAGATCTCCAATTTTCGAACGCGGCTCCTCTTTACTCAATTTGATACTGTGTAGATGACCGTTTTCAAACAGGTCGAATCCCTCCATGGAAGGGATGTCCTAAATGAATTGAAGCACCTGGAAACAACCCGGATTAAGATTGCCCAAAAATCTACTAATATGGAATTTTTAAAAAGATGCCGGGATAATGAAATCATCCCTCAATTCACAATTGTAAAGCACCGTCTTAATAACTGCAGAAATCATTCGCTGTTTAAACATTTCAGCATATCGCTGATCAGACAAGAAATAAAGAAGTTTAGGGGCGAAATCCACTCCCTGTCTGAGAAGGCATGCCGTCTGCACATTAGACTAGCCAACACCATTAACACCAGCCTTTGGAATGCCGTAGACTCAGCAATCTGCATGCGATGTGAGAGCCACCGTAATAGATCCCAGCCAAACAAGACCGTAAGTTCTACGCCCTACACTACACGCAGAAGCCCATCTAGGATAAACGAACACACCAGAAAAATTCTAACGTGGTCAACCTCTCCCATACTGTTCTCAACGAAAACGAAATTAAGGTTCTGGAGTACGGCCTCAATTTTGCAATTGCTTTGGCAAAGATCTCGACCAAAGATTTGATGTGCAGTATAGAGGACGCAGTTACACATTTGCCAGAAAGCATTGCGGAGGAAACAAGACAGGAATGCGCTATTATTCTAAGACAGGCCAAACCCTTGAAACCGAATATCTCCAAGGATGAGAAGATAGCACTAAAGAACCTGAGACGCAACCAGGATATCAATATCACTAAAACAGACAAGGGTAATGCGACTGTTGTGTTGGACATGGAGGATTACAATAAGAAAATGCTAGAACACCTCACCTGTGGTAGCTATCGTAAACTGAACAAAGACCCAAGTAAGAAATTTCATAAAGTTGTCTCAAAGGCAATCCTCAACTCCAAACTAGATGACATCTTTAAAAAGAAATTACTCCCTAAAGAAGGAACCGCCCCACGGATCTATGGGCTTCCTAAAATTCACAAGAACGGTTCTCCCCTTCACCCGATCGTCAATACAATAGGATCCCCCTCCTACAAGCTGGCCAAATACCTAGCTTTTCTTCTCAAACCTCTAGTTGGAAAAACTAATTCCTTTGTCAAAGATTCGACTAGCTGGGTGCATGAAATTTGCAATAATACCTTAGATGCTTCTGACATCCTTGTAAGTTTTGACGTAGTGTCCCTTTATACAAAAATTCCTATCAAATATGTTGTTGAAACTATTAGAAGCCTATCTGATGATAACACAGCTGAACTCGTTGAAGTTTGCTTAAATTCCACTTTCTTTACATTTCGGAAAGATTTATATGAACAAATGGAAGGTTTAGCAATGGGTTCCCCCCTTTCCCCAATAGTGGCTAACCTTTACATGGAAATGTTTGAGAAACGTGCCCTGGAACTCTTCCCCCTCAAACCGAAAATATGGAAACATTGCGTCGATGACACGGATGTGATATGGCCACACGGGCGAAACACCTTGGATCAATTTCTTCAACATCTTAATAACCTAAACGACAATATTAAGTTCACTATGGAGATCGAAGAAGACAACAAACTACCTTTTCTCGACGTCCTTATCTCAAGAAAGGAGGATGGCTTGATATCCCACCAAGTCTATAGGAAGAAAACCCACACGGATAGATATCTACATGCCAACTCCCACCATTTCCCTCCTCAAAAAGTCAGAGTTATACATACCATTGTGACAAGAGCTTTGAGGATTTCTGACAACGAACACATCAAAGAAGAGATTGAACATCTAGCTGAAGTCTTTAAGGATAACGGTTACAGTATAGGACAATTTAGGAAGATAGTTTCCTCCTCTAAGAAACCTAGAAAGAAGAAGACCTTGGACAATAACGATGACCCCATGTTGAACAAGGTCTCCCTTCCTTACATTAAGGGTACCACAGATAGACTCGCCAAATCCCTAAGAAGACATAAAATCCAGGTTTTCTTCACCCCTCCCAACACCATTAGGAACTTTGTCGACTCCCTCAAAGATCCAATTGATCCAAGAGCCTACAAAGGGGTCTATTCCATTCCATGTTCCTGCGGCATGTTATATATATAGGAGAAACCGGACAATCCATGGAGACTAGATTCAAAGAACATAGTGCAGACCTTAGACACGATAGACATAAGAAATCCGCCCTCGCAGAGCATGTGCACCTTACTAAACACCACCTTTGTCTTGAAGATGCAAAAGTCATCGCCAGAGAGGACAACCTAACCAAAAGGAAAATAAGAGAGAAGATTGAGATCAACCTTAATGAGTACTGCCTTAACCGAGACGATGGTGCCAAAATCAGTGATTCCTGGAAACCTCTCCTTTGCTCCTTACAAACCATTAAATGCCTTCAAACCAACTCTTAAGATTTGGTTTCCTACCTCACCTTTCCCTTAAGCCCTCTGTGGACTTTTGAAAACCTCTCAAATTTTTTTAATTTCTTAGGTCTTTCCTTTTTCTTTTTGCTCCTTTTTAAATTAAATCCTTGGCCTTCTTCTAACTGGTCCACCACTCCTCCTTCTAGGTCAATTCTATTAGTTTTATTTTTTAGGTTTAGGTTATTTTTAAAAAATAAATAAAAAATAATAATAATTTCAAAATTTTTAATTTAAAAAATATTTTATATATAAAAAACTTTTAAAACTTTTAATAAATAAAATTAACAAAGTTAAATAATTATTTTTAAAAATTTTATAATTAAAACTTCTAAAATAAAATAAAAATAACAATTCTAAATGATTATTTTTAAAAACTTATAATTAAATATTTTTAAACTTTTAAAAGGAAAAACTTTTTAACAAAACTTAAAAATTAAAATTAAAAGTTTTAAATAACTTACTATAGGAGAAAAAAATTTAGATAAAAAATGTTTTAGCACATATTCTCCTTTTTTAATATTTTCTCCTTCCCATTAAGAACTTTTTTAAAAAATTTCCCAAAAAAACCCTAATTTTTTAATTCCATATTTTGAAAATTTTTAAACAAAATTAAAAATTATTTAAGATTTACTAAACCGACCTTTCTAATACCTTTCTTACCTAAAACCTACTGATCCATATTTAACTGCTCGGGCATCTTACACATTTACTCAAGCTTCTAATTGTCTCCTGATGATGATCCTAGAGTAGGGATCGAAACGTCGAGATCTCCAATTTTCGAACGCAGCTCCTCTTTACTCAATTTGCTACTGCGTAGATGACCGTTTTCAAACTTTTAATTTTACTTATGAGGTTGTATTAGATGTTGTCCCTCTTGACATCTATGTAATATTCTTGGGTAGCCCATATCTATATGATAGAAAAAACTGTATTTAATCATGGATAAAATAACTATCACATTTTCAAGGACAAGGTTGAATATATTTTTAGATATCACTAAATGAAGAACAATCTTAACAATCTTTCTTTAGTAAATTTTGTTGGACAAATGAAGAAACTTATGCATGTTATTAAATCATTATTCTTATGGTTATTAAACCAAATGAGAGACATGTATCGAATTCCCTTCCAAATTGTAATCCAATTCATAAGCATTAATTGTTTGAAATTATTTCCAATTGTGATACAAGTCATAAGCATATGCATTCAATCGAAAATGTTTTGATCCAAGTCATAAGCATGAATTATTTGAAATTATTTCAGTGATGGTGAATATAAAAAGGTTGAAGGAAAGAAAAATAAGTCCTTATTCATATATTGTTCATTATATTCATTGTCCTCATATATTTGATTATGAAAATGCAAATTCCTATTTTAGTATGTCACTTCCATAGAGTATTATTAGTAGATATGTGGTTTTGGCTACAATTGAATTCTAAGAGAGTTGAAATGTTATGGTTTGAGGAAATAAAGATCTTGTAAATCCTAGAAAAACCAAATAATATTGTAGAGGATAACTCTTTAGCATGAATCTAGGTTGGGAAGTATATCACAATACTACATACTTAGCAATGACTTGTCAATGGTGATTGTTTTTCTTCTATATCCTAGTGTATTATCCTAAACATTGAAGATAAAATATGGGTTACAAAGAGGATGAATGTTGGTCTTATTGCTTATTTACAATTGTGTTATGATTCCTATCAAGCCCACCAAAACCAAATAAATTGATATAGGATAATTCTTTAGCATAAATCTGCATTATGTACTATATCACATTACTACATGCATAGCACTATATGGTTTTAATTCTCTAGTGAAGTGTATTATCCCAAACATTAAAGAGAAGAGATGGGTTACAATGATGATGTATGTTTCCCTTATTACTCATCTATAATTAATTTCATGGATTAGTAGCACAACATATTTTTATCGAAATGAATATACGATCCCTTCTGTAATGCACTTAGTGTGTTGACTATGAAAAACTTTGATTATATCATCCCATTCGAGATATGGTATTATTATTCACATGAGTCTTTCCTTACTTGGTTTTTTTCTCCCCCTCACCCCACCAACTCCATAAGCGTGACCTTATGATTCCTTACTTTTGGTTACAATTTCCTTTGCAATTATCTTATGATTCTTTACATCATGCTTTATAGTGTATTGTTGTCAATAATCAAAACTCAGACTTCCTAAAAATATGGCATCATACTTACAGTAAAAATAAGAACAATTTGTAAAACTCAAGGCTAGTTTACCATAGACTCTATGATGATGCTAATACAATGCTATATGGCTAATGATTCAAGACATATACAAGAAATTCCAACACTACATAACTATGACACAACACAACTTAAAATGATTTAATGGTGACAAAAATTGGGAAGACATGAACTTCTAATATTTTGAGCATCATTATTACAATGTAGAGACAATGCAAATTTGATGTTGACTCCACCTAAAAATTTGACACACCAAAAAAAAACTCAATTGAGAGATTTTAGGGATTACAATAATGCAAATAAGAGATGCCCTGGATATTGTAGTAATAGGATTTAATAACCCTATCCAACATACATATCAACAAGAGAAGTTCAATGCTAGCCTCTAAGTCTACATGTCCAAAGATCTCTAAGAATGAAATTCAATATGTTCAAACCATTGCAGATGATTATATAACCATTTTGATAAGCATGAGAGATGCATAGACTAAGAATATGTACACACTTAAGGTTCCTCATTAATAATTACACAATGATTTAGAAAAATATAAAGATAGAAATCACCCTAAATACTACTCTAATGCAAATTTGGTTGTTCTGCTATAGGTCTATAGCAACAAAACCCATATGTGGGAGAGAATGGATTTTGTTCTAAATCTATTTTTCTTTTTGTGCTACAACCCCAACTAGGAGAATTATTCTAAAATAAACTACTCTAATGCAAATTTGGTTGTTTTGATAGGTCTAAAGCAACAAAACCTATAGGTAGGAGATAATGGATTTTGTTCTAAATATATTTTTCTTTTTTGTGCTACAACCCCAACTAACAGAATTATTCAAAAAAAAAAATACTTACCATTATACATTTTTAGTATATTGATAATTATTCTAAGTTTACAAAAATAAAATAAAAATTTTTTTAAAAAAAAAATTCAATATAAAATTTTAAAATAACTTAAATAACCGATATGACAAAAATAAAATGTAGAATTTAAATATCCTACATCATTGAATACATCTAGGGTTTGGTGAGTCAATTAGGGTTTTGGTCAAGTGGTTAACTGAGTGTGATTGAATGGCAAAGAGTCAGTTAAGCCAGACTCACTCATTGAATTCGAGTTGTCTCCTTAGGTATTCGAATTCTTCATGGTGTTAAGCTATTGCTTGACATTGTTATTGTAACCATTCATTGTTTATTGAATATACAGAGAGGAAACCAATTCTGGTTCCAATTAATACCAATTCATGAGTATTTTTTAATTATTCTTTGATGATTTTGATTTCTAGTTCCTAGATCATGTGCAAGAATTAATATGGTATTAGAGCATACGGCGGGATGAAGATCAATCTCTCAAAAACAAGATTTTTGACAGATTTCTCCATGGAAAGTGAGCAATAGCTCAAAATTCCAGCACTGCACCAGAATCCAAGGCTTACCACTCAATATCCCAAGTAAAGAACTTGTTGATCAAGCTTGCTTGATTGACTATGCTGGGTGTGATGAAAGCCTAGAATGTGCAGGCTGTCCAACCTTATTTTTCCCTTTCTGTTTTGATTTTCAGGTTTCTACAGGTGAAGCATTCACTACAACATATCCAGATGGCCTCTTCAGTACCTCTGTTGACTCCATACAATTTCCACACATGGAAAAGTAAAATGGAGATTTAGCTGTATTCCAAAGGACTCTATAGAGTCACCATGGACACTGAAGTTGAGCCTGGATCCGCCATAGAAAAATCAAGATTCTTGAACAAGAAGGATGAAGCCTTCGGTTTCTTGTGCCTCTCTATTTCCGATGACCTTCTCTTCCATCTTACGGATCTAAAGACACCGAAACAAATATGGGACAAATTGGAATCTCTATACGGAAAGCATGATGACTTGAGAGTTTACCAACTTGAAAATAACCTCATGTCTTTCCAACCTTCCAATTTAGAGACTCTGAAAGATTTCTTTACAAAGTTCAAGCATACTGTTTTCCTCTTAAAGCAATGCAAAGTGGAGAAGGAGGATGATCAGCTCATCCTAGCCATCCTCTCCAAACTCAGGGATGATTGTTTAGTTTTTGTTTCTACATTCCGTGCGGGGAAGCTCACAACCCTCAGATGGAAGATGCCTACACTCAATGCCTTCATTGAGTCCCTAACTAATGAACATGACAAGCTTGTCCAAATGGGGATCGTCCGATATTCCCATGATCAAGCTCTCCATGTCTCGGGGCCCAAAGATGTGAAGGGTAAAGGAAAGCAGCAGAAAAATCAGAAAACTAAATTTGATGCTCCCAAGCCTAGAGTTGAAAATCAGCAGCATGATGAATCTTCTGGCTCAAGGAAGAACAAAGGAAAAGGGCACAATGGGAAAGAAAAATTCAGGTGTTCTTACTGCGGGAAGGGTTTTCACCCTGAACATGCCTGCATGAAGAAAAATATTGATGAAGCAACCTCTCTCCTTGAGAGGAATCACATCAATCTTTCGAAGAGATTTTGGAGGAGAGATCACCAAGATCGGGAACCATAACATGAGAAAGGTCATGCCCTCATGGCAAGCACTTTGAAGTCCAAAGAACTGCTGATTGACAGTGGAGCTTCGAATCACATGATGGCTGAAAAAGACTCCTTTTCATCCTTGGAGACCGGCAAATCCATCCCCATCCACATGGGAGATGACTCCACCATCATTTTCAAAGGACAAGGTACTGTAGATCTAGAAAAATGGTTTTTTTTCTAAAGTTTTGTATGTACCGTCTCTAGTAGCAAATCTCCTTAGTGTCTATCAGATGACACATATAGGAATGCCTAAGAGAGTCTCTTTCAGCCCAAATGATGTTGAGATAACAGAAATTGCATTCGGGAAACTCATTTTCAAAAGGCCTTGCAAATCATCACGGAAAAGGCTATGAGTTCTCTCACTTTGTTGCGGATGCAAAGCCCACCGCTCTGCTAACTCATGGAAATGAGGTTAGTAGGCTGTGGAATGAGAGGTTTTGCCATATTAATTTCAAATATTTGCAGCAATTACAGAAAAACTCCATGGTTGAAGGCCTCCCAGTCATCAAGGCAACCACGGGAGTCTGCAAGGGTTGTGTGATTGGAAAACACCCTGAGCACAAGTTCGATCGGGGGAAGGCAAACTGAGCTACAAGCATATTGGAGCTGATACATTTTTATATCAATGGTCCAATGCCTATCACATCCATGAATGGATCAAGGTACCTCCTTACCTTTATTGATGATTTTTCAAGGTATACATGGGTTTTCTTTCTCAAAAAGAAATCAGAAGTATGTGAAAATTTTTCTGAATTGAAGGCCTTGATAGAAAATGCCTCTGGGCTTAAGATCAAGATATTGAGATCTGATGATGGAGGGGAGTATGTCAGTAATGAGTTGTTGTACATTTTCTCTCAAAGTGGTATTCAGGTCCAACATTCAATTCCCTACACTCCCCAACAGAACGGAGTAGCGGAAAGGAAGAACCGGTCTCTCAAAGAGATGACCACCTGTATGTTGGAGTCAAAGAAGCTTGCTGCAAATTTGTGGGCTGAAGCCATGCATACTACAGCATACATTCAGAACAGGGTGCCACATTCATTAGTGAAAGGAAATACTAATTTCAAAGCATACTTTGGACACAAGCCAGATGTGTCGAACCTACGGGTGTTTGGGTCCACTGCATGGGCCCGGATTCCGCTTGATAAAAGAAGGGCTTTGCAACCGCAGAGCATAGAATGTTTGTTTATTGGGTATCCCAATGAATCTAAAGGATTCAAGATGCTGTATATCAATACCAAATATATCATCATCGAGAGAAGTGTCATGTTCGATGAGCCTCTTCAGGAGGTGGAACTAGTGAAGGAGAAAACTGTTGAATTTTCTTCCTATTCCACTGAATATTTGGATGATGAAATTGGGGGTGATGACCCTGATTTGAATCCTCTGATTTCTAATATCAATGTGCAAAAATCATCAGATACTGAATCAGAACCTGAAGTGCAAAATCATCTTCCTACATGGGCCCAAAAGACACTCTCCTCCGCAGGAGACAACATTGGAAATCCGGATGATCCAAGGAGAACCCGGTCTGATTTCCAAAGAACAGGTATCGTGCTCTCTTGCTCTGATAATTTGCTGTCTGAAACTTGCTATTTTATGATTAGTTCAGATCCAAAATCCTACTACCATGCTCGGAATGATCTAATATGGAAAGTTATCATGGATGAAGAAATGAATTCTCTTCAAAAAAACACTACTTGGGAGCTAGTTTCTCTTCCTCCGAAAAGGAAATTGGTTCAATGCAAGTGGGTGTTTTGGACAAAGGTTTCTGCTAATGGAAGCACCTATAAATATAAGGCAAGGCTGGTAGCAAAAGGTTTCTCTCACGTCCAAAGAGTGGACTACCATGATACCTTTGCACCAGTTGCAAAAATGGACTCCATCCGCCTTGCTTTGGCTATTTTCGCATCCAAGCACTGGGAGGTGCATCACATGGATGTTAAGTCAGCCTTTTAGCATGGAGATATTCATGAGAATATATACATGAAGTATCCTGAGGGCTACATCACTGATCCATCTTTGGTTTGCAAGCTAAAGAAGTCACTATACGGGTTAAAACAGCCCCCAAGAGAGTGGTATTCCAAGATGGATGCCTTCCTTCTCTTGCAAAACTTTCAGAGATGTACATCAGATCCAAATGTGTATTTACAACAGCATTATGGTCATCTAATTATCATTTTTTTATATGTTGATGACTTACTAATCACAAGTAGCACAATTGCCTCCATTTCAGCCATCAAAACTGCTCTCCACAATGCCTTTGAAATGAGTGATTTGGGGCTTCTAAAACAATTTTTGGGGCTCGAAATCGAGCAAAATTCTGATGGGATTATGGTCACTCAGTCCAAATACATTTCAGACCTATTAGTCAAGTTTAACATGGCTAAACGTAGGCCTGCACCATTCCCTTTCCTTTCAGGGATCAGCCTTAAAGAAGGAAAACACACACCTCCCATGGACTGCACTATCTATCGACAGTTGATTGGTAGCTTGTTGTACTTGACAAATTCTAGGCTTGATATTTGTTATTCCGTGAATGATGTATCAATATACATGCAGCAGCCTCATGATCTTCATTGGAATGCAGCCAAGAGGATCCTCCAGTACATTCAGGGAACCAGGACCTACGACATTCACTATGCTGCAGACTCCGAGCTAGAGCTGGTTGGATATACAGATTTCGATTGGGTGGGTGATTCTATTGATCAGAAGTCAACTTCCGGATATGTATTCATGTTTGGTGGTGGCCCTATTTTCTGGTCAAGCAAAAAGCAGGCTGCCATAGCACTATCTTCAGCAGAGGCTGAGTATCGAGGAGCGGTGAATGCTTGCATCCAAGCAGTTTGGTTGCAAGGCATTCTTTCATAGTTTGATCTTGGTAGTACTTTGTCCACTATCCTCTTTTGTGACAACCAGAGTGCTATTAAGATATCCAAGGATCCAGTTACCAGGCAGAGGACCAAGCATGTAGAGATTCACATGCACTACATCAGGGATCTAGTGCATGATAGGACCATCATTCTGCAATACTGCCCAACTGATGAGCAGATTGCAGACATCTTCACCAAGAGATTTTCAGAAAAGAAGTTCACTTACCTCCGTTCACTGTTGGGGGTGAGTTCATCAGGGTGATCCAGACTACTTTCAGTGTTCATCTTGAGGGGGGGGGTTTCCCACTGGGTTTTCCCTCTTTTCCTCACTTAGTTTGTTTTGAGCATTGTTTCAGTTTCAGCATTGTACAGGGTGACCTATGGCCTTAGTTTCCAAGGCCCTAGAATTTTTATGCATCTATGTTTTCTAACTCTTCCTGAGTATAGCTTAAGGGGGGGTGTTGGAGACATTTACCATCATAAACACTCTTTTGGTCAAATTGGCCTAGTTAAACCACTATCCTAAGTATAATTAACATTAAATGACATCAGTGGAGCATTAATTGCCATCATCCAGTCACAACCATGTCTTCCTACAGTCAAGAAGGCTAACTTAGCCTTCTCCTACAGTCAAGGAGGCTAACTGGAGCACTCTGGGGGTGATCTGAGTGACATTAATGCACCTAATTGCTAACTGGTAGTTACAATCAGTTCAACCAGTCAGTTAAGGCGCCTCCTGTCATTAAATATATTATTTACTGATTATTTATTGTTATTTAATGATTTGGATTCAACAAGGCGCCTCCACCAACTTCTGATGGTCAGTTCAGCTTCAGTTAACCTCATCGGGGTTCATTGAAGTCATGGAGCACTAGCACTTGATGGTTGGCTTGCTATGACATGTGGTTGATCTCATTCAGTTGAGATTCAGTCATTTATTGCACTCCGACATCAGTTAGGGTTTGGTGAGTCAATTAGGGTTTTGGTCAAGTGGTTAACTGAGTGTGATTGAATGGCTAAGAGTCAGTTAAGCCAGACTCACTCACTGAATTCAAATTGTCTCCTTAGGTATTCAAATTCTTTATGGTGTTAAGCTATTGCTTGACATTGTTATTGTAACCATTCATTGTTTATTGAATATACAGAGAGGAAACCAATTCTAGTTTCGATTAATACCAATTCATGAGTATTTGTTAATTATTATTTGATGATTTTGATTCCTAGCTCCTAGATCATGTGCAAGAATTAATATATTGCAGTTAAAATAACAACTCCAAGTTATCTCGACTCCTAGCTTTCAAATGGAGTTCGAGTAAGCCTTATGCATATTAACTCGACTCCCAACTTCGATATGGAATTCAACTGACACATGGGTTGCACATTACCATGTCACTAAGTACAGTTATCATGTGAGTTCAAAGGAATTTATTAGGAGTTCAGAGGAGTTTATTAGGACTTTGACTATCACATGAACTGCACATTACTTCAACTCCCAGCTGTAAAATGCAGTTTGACTAAACCTTGTGTATATTAGCTCGCTTCTTATTGTTAGATGGATTTCCATTGTCACATAGACTACACATTACCATGCCATTAAGTTCAGTTATCACATGAGCTATTTTTTTTCAGCTACCATAAAGTGTCGTTATCACTTGAGCTATTTTCTATTTTTTTTATAAATTTTGAACAAGCCCATAGAATAAGTCTGGACGATACACTTGTCTCATTCTCATCAACAATACACTTGTCTGGACAATACACTTGGGTGAGTGCAAGCTAATGAGGGTCACTTTTGGCACGCTAGATGCAATAGAAAACTGAAAAATCAGGCATCCCTCAACTTAATTGTATTTTTTGAGATACCTACACAAAATATCTTGCTTTGATTAAAAAATATTAAATGTAGGAAATGGAATCAAGTTGATGAATATAGAAGGTTTATGTATTGAAATTTTTTATAACTATGTCAAGTTTCATTTTTTCTAACAGTAGCTTTTTATTTTTTAGGTAAATGATAAGGTATATGTTTCTGTGGATGCAGCCTTTGAGGACCTAAATGATCCTTTCGGGATACAAAAATTTGCAGGCATGTAGAGAACATAAAGCACTAGTGCAGCACTATTTTTCGAAAATAAAATTAGTAATTTTTAATTTTTTTTTATAATTATCTAAGTGTTCATTCCTTGAAAATGGTACGTCTTTTGTGGGTGCGGCCTTTGAAGGTCTTAATGAAATAATCATGAAATGGGTTTTTTATAGAATGTAGAGGTCAGTGTCTTCTAGTGCACCATATAATTGTTTTGAAAATGATTAAGAATTGAAAACGTTATGGAAAAAACACTAACAACATGTTTTTTGACTTAAGGAGTTAGGACACATTAGAAATTGAAAAAAAATAGAAAAATATAATATTTTTTAATAAAAATTACATATTTAGAATCTGCAGAAAAAATGCTATATATGTTTAAGATTTCATCAAAAATGATTGTGTGTAGCATACTATAACGAATGCGTAAACAATGAATTCTTCAAAAACTGGAAGAAATTCTCAATTAGCTATGGTTTATCATATACCATAACACAGGTTTGGTATTACCGAAGCAAATTTCAAACCATACACATAGGACTATTGGTGACATGCGAGCAAGTAAATTGGCATGTTTAAATTCAAATTACATTTCCCGCCCTTATATAATTGGAAAATGTGCGCACGTTATAGAACTACAAAACGTGCGCGCGTTATAGAACTACAAAACGCGTACGCGTTGTGTAGAGCTACAAATCTAGCATTATATGCAATATATCAAATGTATGGATAATAGTTTAGAGGGGGTGTTGAAGGGTTAAGGGCCTAGTAGGATGTTGGAAGCTCAGGTGGGGATGGTTAACAGTTGAGAGAGGATGGGGAAGGGTTAAGGGCCTAGGAAGATGTTGGAAATTCAAGTGGGGATGGTTAATAGTTGAAAGGGGGTGGAGAAGGGTCAAGGGCCTAGGAGGATGGTGTAAGTTTGAGTGAGTATGGTTAATAGTTGAGAGGGGGTGGGTAAGGGTCAAGGTTATAAGAGGATGATATAAATTCAAGTGGAGAAAGATGAATGGAATGAGAACATTATGGGTTACAAGGGTGAAGGGGAGTGGGGATTGAGAGGATTATTAGGAGGAGGAAAGGTGTTGAAGACGTATAGGGTTAGAAGAAGTATGCGAGAATTGAGTGACGAACGGGGATAAGGTGGAGGGGAGGAAGTGGGTGATGGTTTGACGAGAGAGAGGATTGATGAATGGAAAGGTGGATATGGAGTATAAGAGGAGGAATATGATTTGTTGGAGGAAAGAGGCAAAGGAGGGGGAAATTGAAGAGATGGGAATGAGATGCGATGAAATAGAGAATAGGGGTCATAATGAGGTAGGGGGTTGAGGAGAAGGAATAAGTTGAAAACATAGAGGAAGGAAGTCTGAGAGAGAGAGAGAGAGAGAATGATGTGAAGAGAGTTTGAGAGAGAATAATATAGAGAGGGAGGAGGGGGCATGATGGAGGGATGGAGATAGAGTGAAGGAAAGAGATGGTGAGGGAGCAATAGAAGGTGTGTGTGTGTGAGGCAGGGTCGGGGGGATCGACACAAGGAGAGAAAGGGGGAAGGTTCACACACACACGTAGAGAGAGAGAGAGAGAGAGAGAGAGAGAGATGGTGTCCAAGACACAGGGTGGAGGGTTGGGCGATGGAGAGAGAGGGATGTTGTGAAAGAGAGAAACATGGAGAGGGAGGGTGAAAAGAGATACGGAGGGAGGGATACAAGTTGAGATTGAGAGAGAGAGAGGAT